>VDFB02200098.1:24355-48090 GCA_007258455.2 Sequoia sempervirens
TGGTGCAAGACGATAAATAAGAATCAAAAGACTTACCAACTAGTATACATGAAATCTTGAATTTGGAAACTAAACTACCTAAATACCTATGTCAACGTGTAAAATATTTAATTTCGATTTAATTATTTAGAGTCATTTAAACTATCTTAAGTAGATATGTAACCCTTTCTAGAATACTAATTCTCCACATGATTTTCCTCTCATCTAGTGTTTCCAATAACCTTCTCAATTTAAGTTGACATTTATATCATTTGAGGGAAAAATTTCATGCCCAAGTATGTCATAATCCTTTCACCTCCTTCAATAACAATAACTAATCCATGATTTGTTGATTTTTAGTGTCTAATTTCATAGTTTCATGGATTGGTCATTTGATTATTGTTCACCTATTATGATTTTTACAAATAAAAACATCAACAAAATTTCTAAGATATTCGTTTAGTGTTCTCCTCATAGATTCTATCTATACAAAGGCCAATTCAATTTTATTGTTTCTTTTGAAAGGAATAAATCCTACTACATTAAGATAGAACAAAATAGAATGAGAGTCAAAACACAAACCCCATCATAAACTTCACTACCAGTTTGATATCTTAAATGCAAATACTAAAGAAGATGATAGAGATAGAGCTGTAATGATACCAAAAGATGGAGTATTGAAGTTCAAAGCTTTATACCTATGGTGGGTTTGGTAATACAACATTAACTACGTAATATTATTTTCTGTCACTTTTAATTTGATATCACTAACACCCAATCTAGCCGTCAAACTCAATTATGTCCACTGCCAAGAATTTGAAACCTAGAATGTTAATTTTGAACTACCAAATGCATTCCTGTACATTATACCAATTAAAGTTATCTAGACATCGATTGTTTCATGAGATTACCAGAAAGATAGTCATATATTATGAATTGGCGGTCAAACTACTGGAACATATATATTTGATTCATTGGGTATGGGAACCATTCTAAAACTGGATTAAAAGGAGTCGAATGCACAAAAGAAATGGGAAACAACCACCAAGAAATTTACTGCTTACTAGAACTGTTACTGCTTGTTAAGAGAAATTGTACAGGAGATTCCTCCCTGTTTTTCTAACTGTAGCTATAACTAACTGCCACTAACTCTTATTTTAGCTCTCTGACTCACACATTTCCTCCACCACTCCTAATTCCTTCTTTGCATCACTACGGTTACCCTCCAACTGGTAACGTTTATTAATGAGTACTTGTAGTGGGAAGTATTTGTTCTTCAATAACTATTTATTCATTACTTATCTGTTCGTGATTCACATAGCTGGTTCTTCATCTGGTTTTGTGGATGTTTCATGTTGTATTGCTAGTTGTTGTTATCAGACTGCTGTAACTGTTATTACTGACAACCATTTTGCTGTTGGTCTTGTTATTACTATAGCAGTTTTGTGGTGGCAGTTTGGCATGTATTGATTGTATTTGTTATTGCATGTAATTGTTGTATCTATTATTGCTGTAGCAGCTTTTACTACAGCTATTTTGTGGCTGCAAGGTTCTTCTGCAGTTTAATATAAAAGAAAAACTATTTTTTCATTACTTGTAGTGGGGAGTATTTGTTCTTCAATAATTATTTGTTCATTACTTGTAGTGGAGAATAATTGTTCTTCAATAATTATTTATTCATTATTTTTAGTGGGGAGTATTTGTTCTTGTAGTGTTCTAATAAAAGTGTTATTTGTCTTCATGAATCATACAATGATTAAGAGATAGTTAGATAACAGTTTGATATAACAAATTCTTATAGTTGTTAGGGTTGACCTTAACTCGAGTTTGATTCATACTAGGCACAATTCTAACTAACATAGTAAAAAGTTGAGTTTGTTCATTACAATGAATATTTGTTAAACTAGCATACCTATATTAATTAATAATATATGTAAAACATGCCGAGAGTTATCTTTATCGAGACGCCTATTGACTTGAGAAAAAATGTTTACATTTTCATGAACATGAATTTCAAAAGCAATATATATATGATTTCATTATAGTTTCTATCATTGTTTATTTCAATTCCCATATATAACGGTACACATTCAAATTTAAAATCATACCAACTTGTATATAACAACAATCGACAAAGAACAATAAATTTAAAATCGTAAATTTTCATCAATCATTAGATTTAGTATTGAAAGCAACAAAGAACAATATCGCAGCAAAAATCACATCAACTAACATAGATATATCCACTGGTTTTTTTTAAATGTTTGAATACATTGTTAACATGATATACATTCAAGCATTTGAATGTCATGAAACTTATAGGTTTGCAATTGAATCTAATAAAGCTTTGCTCTCAAACGAATAATCAAACTTTGTTGTTTTTATGACTGTGCATTTAATCCTCTGTTCATCATTATAAGTCTCTCTTTTCACTTGAAGTTTAAATATGTATTTGTTGAAAAGGACCTTTTGTATAATGTGTGCAAAGTTAACATCATCTTGTTCTTCATGATTCAAAATGTTCAATTCTTTTGCTGTAACACCCATAATTTCTTCGGCCGCTTCTTCAAAATCAGTAATCCAAGTGAATGAAGTATGGTTTTGCACTTTGCATTGAAGTATATATTTATAATCACATTCAGGGAAAGTTTTATCACACCTTCCACAATACCATTGACCATTTTCATTAGTGTTTACCTTCTTTTTGCAGTGCCTACCTCCAATTTTCAAGGGGCAAGTTGTATAACAAAAATTGTCTACCTTTATGAAAGATAAGGTACCTTTTATCACTATCCAATAAGGTTTACCAGAGTTACCAAGGTCCTGATCCTTTATTTGTGAGATACTTTTTAATATTTTTTCTTCTATTACAAATGAGATTTAATTTGTAATAGAATGAGAATGGAGATTCTTCCCTTCTGTATCAAACCACAATCTCAATCGGTGTGAGTCTAGAAGATCTAGATTTATAAGGAGTTGGGTTGTAGTAATTGTTCCCATAGATTTCCCACCAAAATCACTAATTCGTGCAGCCTTTATAGCAAGAATGGGGGAAGTTCCCACATTGCACATTTCTTGGAGTTGTTGACCTTCCTTATTGCAGAAACCACCTCACATTGTTAATTCCACCATACAACCTGACATGTCTTTCAGTTGAAGGGTTCTTTTTTGAGTTTGTGTGGCATTCTTTCTAAATATTGTGTTTGGTGTGTCAATTGAGAGAACAAAACCAATGATATCAACCAAAGAATTGCTTTTCATACATTCTCAATTTCTCTTATAGGTGTAAAATGGAATTGTTGTTTTGGTATACAACTATCCTCCTCCAAACACAACTCAACAATCGAATTTGTTTCTAATAAGATTTCCCATTCATTTTTTAATTGGTTTAAATTCTTTTGTGTAGGTTTGAGTCTCCCTTTTGAGATGATAAACACTTTTCTAGTTTCTATGCGATCATAAAACTTTTCTACAACTACATTAAAACATGTTACTCTTATTTCACCACCATCTGAATCAACTAAGTCAAAAGAAAACACTTGTCCATCTCCTTTTGCATTGTTAAAATGACAAAGTTGACCATTTCTAGTGACTCTTGCCTTATTGACCATCTATTCTGGTACAGATTCAGTGTTGCAATAGGAATGGTTCTTGTAGGAGGTTCATTTTTTCCTATAATTAGGTGCTTATATGGATTGTTGGTAGGATTCATGCTTGCATCATCATCATATAAGAAAAATAGTATTCAATAGAATTCAAAAACGGCAAAAAAAATTGGAAGAGTAAATGAAAACATTTATAATTTGTTGAATTTTTAATATAGTAGAAAAATTGAATGTAGCATAAAACTAAATATCATACACATATATTACATTTTGGAATTTTACACTCATGGAATCAAAATTGAAGAACATATGCATGTTACATCAAGTATCTTCTAATATTTTCAATATGTTTTCCTCGGCCTTTCTCTTGGCAAGTTGTCTACCATTTTTCATTTTTTCATAATGGTCATATGTGAACGGTGACATAATTCTTAAGCCTTCAATGTATTTTATATGAGATATAGCTTCAAATGTCAATCTTGTTCTTTCTCTTGGTCCTATATCAATAATAGCTTTTGATAGATTCAAACCCTGTGATTTGTGAATTGTCAATGCCCAAGCCAATCTTAATGGAATTTGGATTGTCCTACCCCTCTGTATTGTTGTAATTGGAATTGTATTTTGGTTACGATCATCAAATGGTATTCCTAAATAGTTGTCAAACACAACCATTACATATGTTGGTGGTTCTGGTGGACCGGTTCCAGGTTTGTATACAATGTTTCATATATATCTAAAGCTCCATTGACAAGGCCTGCTTGTATCAGTAGATTTGAGGTTAACATAACCTTGGCATCTTTACATATCAATAATTCTAGATCCAACTCATCATTTGAGCATTCTTCTCCTGCATTACTACTTCCTGATTTTGTTGCAACACTACGTGCTACTGGATGCTTCAATGAGTATAGCATTTTCTTGTTACGGTTATTAACATTTTCATTTGTGGAGAATAAATGCACACCACTGCCAAACTCCTGATTGCTTGTTGCATCTAATGTAATAGTGGTTCTTTTCATAAGTAATTTTCAATCATCGATTGTGGGGTTTGCATCTCTTAGATTTGTCAAAAGTTGGTGAAATCTTTGTTGATGGATGTTTTGTCCATCTTGTATGAATATTTTATCCAGAGTAACCACAGTTTTGAATTCTTCCCATAGCAACTTAGCTCATTTGTTGCTGTCATATGTTGGTCTATCATTAATAGGAGGTAACTGATCCAAATCTCCAACAAAAATGATAGATATTCCTAATAGAAAATTGATAACAAGTATTGTGAATACTATAGAACTTTATAGTTATACAATTGTCATTTACATGATTTTTTTGTATTTCAATATAAAATAATTAATTTGGTTAATCAAATGGATATCTACCTACAAAGTTATGATTTGTATTTTGTGGGAATGCTTGTCAGATCCGAGAATCAATGTTTTCTAGCAAGTTTTGACCAATGAAGCTCATTTCATCAATTAGAATGTACTTGATGTTTGCTATTTCTTCTTGAAAACTTGTGAGCCTCGCTCCTTCCAATTGAGCAAAATATTTGATTGGGATTTAGAGTTTTGAATGAACTGTGGATGCTCTTATGTTGAATGTTGCAACTCCAGTTGGTGCAAGTAATAGAAGAGGAGAAGGACTAGGATATGCTACATTTTTAAGAGCTTGACTAATAGCACCAATTAGATATGACTTTCATGTCCCTATTATTCCTTGAATTATCATCAACAAGGGTGATGCATTTTGATTATTATGGTAGTGTCTCATGATTATGTTGAGTGCCTTTTTTTGTTTTTCACTCAGGGTTGTGTAGTTCATAGGCTGTGGTATTTCATCATGTATGAGACATCTATGTTCTCTCATGCTACTGATGAAGTTCATTGCTTGATTTGTATACATTTCACCACGATATTCATTACACCAATTTGCTTGTCTATCAAAATCTCTCCTTCCCAACATATTTATTTCAAAAACTTGTATATTTTGACCATGATGTAGTCCAGATAGTATTTCCCATTCATGCTCGGTAGTATTTCTTTGAAGAGCTTCATTATCTTCAATTTCAGCATCACTGATGTTTTCATCATGTTCTTCAATTTCTATTCATTCCACGTGCCAAGGGTTATAATGGAATGACTCCCATTTTTTTCTTATTGAATCATCATCATGACCAATATCTCTTTCCACATCATGAAAAGGTTTGTACAACAATAATTTTGAATAACAAAAATCGGTCCATTTATCTGACTCACGTGGAGGAATGGATAAAAACTTAGGACATACTCTAACAATAGCTGCTTTTTGTCTTGGCTCCCATTTGTTATCTCTCCTTCTTTTGGGATTATATATCCACGATCTGGTTGCATCAATTAGTGTAACACCTTCCATAGACAAAGGCCTTATTTTATATCCTTGAATGAAAGATGTTGTTTGTTCTTCATTATTTTCTTCATCATTTACACTTACAGGTTTGAACACCTCACGTGACACATTTAGATTGATAAACCTTCTACTACTCTCTACCAATTGAAGTTCAAGTAGCATGTGGCATGTCTCTTGAGCTCCAATGTCTCTTTCTATGACAGTCTCAGTCAAAAGTCTTCTATATGCTTTTGCAGTCAAATCATCTGGATTTTCCATGTTTGCAAGACGCATCAACATCTGTTGGTATGTTTTTGAACTTTTTTTTCTTTTGTTGCATACTTTGCAATATATTTGATTACAACATGTTTGGAAAGAATAGGTTGCCAATCTATATTTTCTCTCCACAATTGCAATATGTAACAATTGTGTGAGTTTACTCTGTCATCATTCCTAGTTGGCTCAAATTTTTTTCACGTGTTTCTATGTCTTCATATAATTTGGATCCCTCCAAATTTAATGGCCAAGGAGAATTATACCTAGATTATGAATATGAATAAGTAATGCACTTTAGTAGTTTAGAATCATATTACATTTGCTTTGAATATAAATATTTTAACTTATGAAATTGTTACCTACAAACCATTGTTCCTCCTTTTTTTCATAGGCATGCAACCTCCCTACAGACCATGTGTCTCTCTATAGAATTTAGTAGCTCTTCATAGTCATGATCAACATCTTTTTTTTTATTCAAGGGGTAAACGCTTTTGACTGGAGCTATGAACCAGATACAACCATTCAACAATACCACCCCAACAAGGTTTGAACCTTGGTGGCAAGAACAACAATGCCATCAATAAACCATCACACCATGCCAATACCGGCATAGTCATGATCAACATTTATCTCTGCAAGTTGTCTTGTATTTTTTAGACATGGATGTTGAGGAAAATTTAGGAATGCCTACAATTGGATATACAAATAAATTGATTAGTTATGTGATAAACTACAAATCGTTTATGACATATATGATATGCGTATGTTTTACTATTTTGAACATGCCTAGATATTTTGCTAATGTGGATCTTGTCTAGGATTCCATGCTTAAACAATAGAATGGAAATATCTTTTTGCACTTTTTCGTTGGTCTTGATTTGACCAATCCAAGTTTTCCATATTTGGTGCTCCATATATCCAAATGAATCCATGCACATGTGGTGAGCCCCTGTGTTGCCACTCATATCTAGACCAAAAATCCCAAATTTCATTCCTTTTTCTAGTATTTATTTTATGAACATTTAATGTCTTAAATGCATGTACTGTGTGACTATATGAGGATAGTTTTAAATAACATTTTGTTTTCACCATATTTGAGCCTCCTGTGGAGTAGTTGGCAATGTTCTTGGCATTAGTGCATGAAAATCGGGCCAATACATATCTGTTGCACTCAAAGTGAAGAATATTGTAGGAGAGCCTATTTGATGAAGCATGTCAATCAATTCTGCATGACATTGTGTCCAGTATGACCGTGTAACCCTCAATGTTGTTCCAAATTGCATTAACCTATCAGCTAGATGGGACTGTGGCATGTTTTCCATATGTTGACGCAACTCGTTGATGGTGATTGGCATGTCTTGAAAGCTTCTTTTGAAAAATACAGTTGAAGAATTTTGTGCACATGGTATCTCATTATCATGTTCATCATAAAATATTGAAATCTTGGATGTAAACAAAAATGATGGTCCCTATAACACAATAAATGCTTAACAAGTTCATGTAGATGCAATCTCCTCATTTGTGGTTCTAACCAATCACATTTACCATCAAGGAACAATGTTGGGAATGCCATATCAAGTAATCCTAGAGTGACATATTCATTGATAGGAGATGAACCAATTCCTGGCCAATCAATCAATGTTGCTGAATTTGCATCAAGGTTATTAACCCATGCCTGAATCAATTCCATTTCTCTTTGAGCATTAGGTGGCATAGAAGCCATTGATGTAGTGTGCTCAATTTTATTTCCTTGATCCATTTCCATGATTGGACCCACAAATAAAATTTCATTTGAATCATAATCAAATTCCATATGCACTGTTTGTAATTTGTTGAATATATTTTCATTAGAATTTCCTATGAGATCATTTAGAGCATTTTCATTGATTCTGACATCTGAATAAAACTTGTCATGGTCTATTTTGTATTTTAATGCCTTATACACATGATCCCTATTCACTGTGAAGTTATAATTTGTTCCACGTTGATCCCTTCTTTGAACAATGATGATTGATAACTCTCTTATTTAATGTGGCAAAAAATTTGAAACATATTCCACATTTTGTGGAAAAATTATTGTGTGTCCTCTGTATTTATACTGACCACCGACTGAATGGGTAACTTGTAATATTGGACTAACACGTGCAATCAACATTTCTTCTACTTAAGTCAATTTCGCAAGCTCTTCTGGTTGTGGCCCAGGATCCATATTATTTAAAGCTGAAAATCTATGATTCCCTTTCTCTTGATGACATCTATTAAAAACAACACCTTCAGAGGTGTGAAATACTTTCATTCCTAGTTAGCATTCTTGACAGATATAACACATGCCTGGTGTTGTCAAGTTATCTAATTGATGTCGAAATTGTATTTGAAATTTTTTGAAATCATCGTGAAGCATTCCATTTGGGTTTTGTATGTTTCCTTGTACACCTACATTTATCTCATCTTGTAATGTTACTTTTTCCCTTTAGCTTTCTCTTTCAACTTCATTGTTTTTTTTTCTCTGTTCTTCCCTTTCAACATCTGTCATTTGTTCCCGTCATCATCTTCTATATTCTCTTTGATATTGTTTTCTTTGCTCCTTTGATTCAAAATTCAATCTCGGTCGCACCATATCTAGAAAATAATTGAAGTTGGATTTGTAAAATAGATGTTTTTCAATGGTAAATCTACTTTTCTTTTGAATGAATTTCATTTAATATGAAAGACTATTGCAATTGAAAGGTTCTAAATAGAATACAAATTTACATGACTATTAAATAAGAAGTATAGTTGAAGTATAATTAGACAAATAAATTAACTTATCAAACTAATGAAAATTTCTTCCTTTTTTTTATTTAAAGATTAGAAATTAACTAATTCAATTAAAGGTATGAAATTAATATATGTAATGTACGTCGAGAGATATCCTTTAAGAAATAATTAATTCATCACAAAGAAGAAAAAGCAAACATAAAAAATTCATCACAAAGAAGAAAAATGAAACCTTTATTGTGCTTTGGATATTGGTCCTTGAAAAAATGCACTCATTATTGTGATCTTGTGACTATTTATATATCAAGTAGGGCATGCACATCCAAAATATATGAATAGTCTTTTGCAAAAGTAGACATCAAAGTCTATATGAAAATATTGTTCATAAGACTAAGTCAATCATGGTTGCCACCTACATACAACATATATGAACAATTTATTTACAAAATAGACATGAAAGTCTAAATCAAAATGTTGTTCATAAGAGTGAATCAACCATGGAACAACTCTCTATATGGTTCACATGTATCTACCCTAATTATCATACAAGTACAAAATAAATTCTTCAATAGCGCTTTTTGCAACTCTCGGTTCCTCATATTGCTTGGCATAATAAAGTTCTCTTAAAAAACCAGAGAATTCTGCAACTTTCTTGCATGTTGTATGTAATTTGCGGGCAATGTCTTCCATTTCATCAATCTCTTGTTGTTCTACTCCATGTGCAAGCCATGCAGCATAATGGAGTTCTCTAATGATTTATTTTGAATGGGCTTCAATTGATGTGTACAACTTGTCTATTGGACTTTGCACATGTGTGTTTGAATTTGTTGACTCCTCATGGGCTTCTAGCTGTTGGACTGATGGTTGGCTAGAAGGAGATTCATTGTGGGTAGCCATTATCTAAACAATAAATGAAACTCATAAATAAGTAACAGGTTAAAAAACCAGAGAATTCTACAACTTTCTTGCATGTTGTATGTAATTTGCGGGCAATGTCTTCCATTTCATCAATCTCTTGTTGTTCTACTCCACGTGCAAGCCATGCAGCATAATGGAGTTCTCTAATGATTTATTTTGAATGGGCTTCAATTGATGTGTACAACTTGTCTATTGGACTTTGCACATGTGTGTTTGAATTTGTTGACTCCTCATGGGCTTCTAGCTGTTGGACTGATGGTTGGCTAGAAGGAGATTCATTGTGGGTAGCCATTATCTAAACAATAAATGGAACTCATAAATAAGTAACAGGTTATAAATATATGTATGATTCTAAGTTGTATAATTTTTTTGTATGATTTTCAATTGAATTTTCAAAGCTAACAAGACTACAAAGAGAAGTGTAAGCAAGTTGTTGGTATAAAATTTATTTTAATGTAGGAGGTTGGTGAGTTATAGATAGAGATGGTAGTAGTGGTACTAATGTTCAGAAAGCTTCATAAGATAATTAATAATCATAGAAATTTTGAACGAAATTGTAATTTCAAAACTTTTGCTAGCAATATTGAACAAATAGTCAACTTTAGTGTCATAGGAGTACATGTAGTGTAATTGCAAGCTTGGAACCAAAGGTTGACCAACCTCATGTCTTGTACTTGGAGTTAAAGTTACACATAAGTACTTTATTTATCAATAACCTTTGCATAAATATTTTCTTTATTGTCAACATTTGCATAAGGGTTTTCTTTAGGGTGTTAGAGGTGTCTAATCCTCAGATTCGTCAGAACTTATTATAATTATTTTAGGAGGAGATTGAACACGTAGGTTCTCCTCGTCATTATTTTGTCTCTTTATTGGAATATTACTACTGCCTTCACTTGGTATCTGATGGGTTTGAGGTAGTTTCCTGTCCAAGTCTGCTTGTATGCTAGTAGTTGCTTTCTCGGACCACTTGATTTCCACCTTCACGTCACGAATCCTTTGCATAGCATGGGAAAAGGTCTCATTTTCCTTCAACCATCCTTCACCCTCAACATTCGTCCCCTCTACAGACTTGGTCAATGCTTCTTGGTCCTTCTTACATTGTAAATAGCGGGTGTTCCCTATCGACTTACAAGCAGTTTGTTTAGTTCATACTATGTCTGGCATAGAAGGTTTGACATTAGTAAATTACAAGTGTCAAAAATCCTCTACAATTCAATGTGTGTAGAAAATTAACATGATCATTTGGTCTTAACAATGATGAAAAAAAATGAACATGATCATTGCACATCTCCTTTATCAGTATTGTCTTTGTAATTGCCACCCACCAAAATGGTGGTTACGAAGACAATATGGATAATGGAGATGTCAAAGGTTGGATCCTTTCTTCTTTATGTACAACATTAACAATTGTGAAGATAGGATTTTAGTGGCTGCAACGGATACTCCATCACCTCAATAAATCGTTATAGACACCAGATACCAAGTACTAACTCCACATCACAACTTTGGCAATAACTAAAGCATCAAGATTCAAGAGCTTTGGCAATAACTAAAACATCAAGATTCAAGACCTTTGTGAAGAAGAAGACATGAAGCTTGGCATGATATGAATCTAAGGGTTGAAGGCACAATCCAGCCACCTCTTAGGCAATGGGAGAATTATAGTAGGGGAGAAAGATATTAAAGGTGAATACATGTGTTAACTATCTGAGTTAACTTATTCAAAAAGACTAATACGAATATGCAGATAATCTCAAAAAGGATGCCAACACAGGAATACTATACATGCAAGTAATTGAAATTAGAATGCCTTGAATTGGGCTAGAAGCATTTTTATTTTTAAATGAAGTTGAGTCCTTATAGCGAGACTTAATAGCTTCTTGTCAGTAAAATACAAGAAAGACCAAAAAGAAAGATGAAAATAGCTGAAGAAACCAAGTAGGCTTATAAAAATTAAATTTATTCAAATGAACATAACGTCAAATTGCACATTTACAAGGAAAAATAATAAACCAAAAAAATCGCTAATTGGTTTATTGTGTAATGTCAAGGGGTGTCTTAATGGTTCGATGAAAATTAAGATGCCTATGCGAACACTCAAACTCATGTTTCAAGCATGTAGAATGTGACATGTTTGGATTCAATTAGATTTGATGAGATAGTTCGACAAAGACACCAAAAAGCATAAGACATAAAGATTGGCCTACAGAGTCTTTTCTCATAAATCATACAATATTAAATTTACATTTCTTTCAATTTTTTCATGCAAATAAGTAAATGAAATCAAAACTTCCTTTGATTTCCTTTGTCCAAATTTAAAATGATCAATTGTGTGCTAATTAAATAGTGCTAAGCGATTGATACTTTATTTGAAATATGTATAAGTGGCATTTATTCATTTCTCGCTAGGGAAAGGTGGGATTTCCTTTCAAAATACAATTCTTCTAAATTCTAGCATTTGGCCATTTAACATACATTGTTTTATGTGAGTAGGAACAATATGAACCAACTAATTAAAATGCACTATCAAGACCATCTATTTAACCTGTAATCAACTATTCTATTCTATTTTACCTCTTAACAGAGGTTCATAGTTCAAGCATAACAAATTTCAACACAATTGTTGAAGATACATGTAATTTTTTGATATGGATTTGGGCATAAATACCTGTACTTAGAGACTCATTGAAATGCCAACCGAAAGAGTGCAGAATATGCTTTCTATAGAGATCTGCAAATAGATAGAATTTCAACTCAAGCCTTATTCAACCAATTTCAAAATAGTAAAATTTTCATGGTTGCAGAAATAGAAGCTTACCTGTGCTTGTTGTATTTCTAAAGATGTAGCTGGTTCGAGTATTTGGGGACGACTTCCTCCCGTTGAAGTAAAAATTAATTATCCCCTTTGCTAGTCAAAAGAGGCCTTTATAGTTTTTACTCTAAAAGGAAGAAATCAAATATTATTATCTTTTTCTATTATTATTTTTTATGTGTGCATAATTGTGATTATATCTATCTAGCGGCATTTCCTTCCAAATAAGAAATAAATATTTTTATTAACAAATTTTATAATTGAAATACAAAAACTTAAAATTAACCAACTAAATAATCTTGGTTACTTTATTATCTAATATTGGAAATGTTGAAGAAACATAAGTTTCAAATTAACTCACCTTAAAGAATGGAAGAGTCCTCTGTTGTTGGGTGCAAAATTGATGAAAAGATTGGCTCAGTGAAGAAAGACTACAATCCTTGGAAGATGGAGTAGAAATTAGTCAAACAAATTTAAACAAAAAATATGAATTATAATATTTCAAACATTTAGATTTGAAGAAATTTATATATAATAATTAAAATGAAAAATAAAATGAAAACATGTAAATTTCATAATACCATTATAACTCAATATAGAACAAATCTCCATTTGAAACCCTAAGAATTAATAAATATAATGAAGAAATTTATATTTAATAAATAAAATGATAAATCAAATGAATAAAATCTAAATTTCATAATACATGGTAACTCGACAAATATAACAAATTTGCCATGTATTATGAAATTTAGATTTTATTCATTTGATTTATCATTTTATTTATTAAATATAAATTTCATAATAAGTTAAAGAGGAGGAATGTCAAATACCATAGGTCCAAATAAATTTTCTCTCCATAAATCTGTACACACCTTATTGAGTATTATTTGGTCTGAAGATAATTGTACTTGTTGAAAGATTTTGATACCTATCACCGCCGATTAATGCAAGTACCCACTTGAAGGGAGACTGTAATATAAACTTGGCTGACATCTAGCTTTATAAATAGTTGGTTTTTAGTTTGATGCCAAAATAAAAATTAAAAAAATCCTTAAACTAATTAAAAGATAAAATAAAATATTATTTTAAGTAAATAAAATAGTTTTAAAATAACTTATATGAAAAAAAAACTCTTCACTAAATAAAACCAAACAATAAAATAATAAATAAATAAAATAAAATGACTTTGAAAGAAATAAAAATAACTCTCCAAAATAAAATAATTATTAAATAATAAAAAAAAACTCAAGCTTATCTTTATGAATATTTATAAATAAATGTATGTGTATATATATATATATATATTATATATATATATAGTTGTTTAATTTATTTAAGAGTTGTTTTATTTATTTTTTAATTTTTTAATTTTTACTTTAAACCTATTTAAAAAATTATTTTATTTATTTAAGAGATATTTTATATTTATAGTTTTTTAAATATATGTTTGTTGTGTTTGAGTTTTTTTAAAATAAAATAAAATGACTTTAAAATTGTTGATACAATAGTATATATACTTTTTCATATTTTAGATCTATTTAATAATTAATTTAGATTTATTTATCAATAGTTATTTTGTTTTACTTTACAACTATTCAAGAATAATATCCCCATCACTCAAGAGTTTTCTTTTTTTTATAATTATTTTATTTACTTTAAATAACTATAAAAAAATTAAACATATAAAATAATAACAATCAATAGTTAGTCCAAGACGTTTCCTATATGAACCCTGAATTATATTAAAAAAGATTATCAATTTATAGAAGAAAACTAATATCAAATAAATAATATCACTACTTTAAAAAGCTAATTTAAGTTAATTTTTTCTCACAAGTCAAATAGACTACTTTAAAAAGTTTTTTTTTTTTTTTAAAAGTTATATTTTCCTAATGAAACAAAGGATAAACATATAGACTTTGTATTGTTTCAATTGTTTAATTTTTAAGATTTTTTTTAAAATTAATGTAATTGTATTTTTTTAAATTACTAATAAATATATTATAGATATTATATCTACTTTCTATTTATATTAATTATAATGGTTCAACTTGATAACATTCAATGCTATTAGGTGGGTGGATGAGTGGACGCCACTCCACAATTACTTGTGTGGAGTGGTTGACGTGACAAAGGGTTACGTGGTGTAGTATGGAGGGTGAGTTGGAACTCATGTGGCTTGTTTCGCTGGCAATCACTATCATGGTATTTACGCAAATAATTAAAGTGGTCTTTTCATTGGGCAATTCACATGCTTCATGCCTAATGACATACAATGGTGGTAGGCACCTCTCACAAGGCACTCATAATTGTGTGGTATAGATCTCCATTTTGTATAATCAAGGAATTTAGTGAGTTGGATTTTTTACAATCTATTGGTATTTTCGCTTGTTGAGTATGGGTTAAATATAGCAAATTTTCTCATTTTGGCATGGTGAGGTTTATTCTGTAGGTTTCTTTGAAAGGTTTGGAAATCGATGACATGGACACTCCAGTTCAACTTGTCAATAGAAAGCGACAAATGGCCTTTCTCAGCCCTGTGACGTCGCTCAGAATGATTTAGATAATCTGTCATCTCGATTATCTTATGTTTGCAGCGATTAAATGCATCATGGGGAAGGGTTTCATGGCGGGATCCAAAGGTTACAGGTTGGAACCAAACATATCCTCGAGGGTTTTGGTGGGCCTCTTGGATATAAAAGTCCCTAAGGTAGAGGTGGAGGTGATAATGCAGCGACTGTTTAGGAAGGATTTGCTAGTCAGGTTGGAGGAGACTTTGGCAACGGCTTCCCAGGGAATTGGCATTCCACGCTCATGTGACTTGGGGCTTGTGGTAGACTCGGATGAGACAATCAAATTCTATCCCTTCTTGCTATATTTTCATGGTCTAGAGCTGATAGAGAATCACATATTCACGGTCACTGGTGTGGAATTCCTGAGGAAGAAATATCGTCTGATGGTGGTTCAAAATGCCTCATGGAAATACAATTCAAGGTCTTTTCGTAGAGTAATGTTTAGTAATTTGTCTATGTGAAAATGTAATAGTGTCTATTTGTTTGTTGGGTGTGTATGGTTTCTAAGTAGGTAGTTTCAGTTCAGGGTGGCTAAGGCCATAGTTTAGTTTCTTATATATGCTTCGATGGATAGTTCTCAATGGTTTGGGTTTAGTGGAATTTTGATGCAGATTTGGACCTTGCATGGCCAATTTTGGGGGGTTTGATAGTACTGGTAAAAAATGTTGATGGTCATCCTTTGCTCCACAATCCTTGGGCATGAAATGTAAAATCCATTTTTGAAATATCAATATAAACTACATCTTACCTATGAAAAAAATATTCAATGCTATTAGAAAATTGTAAAATTGATACTTGATTATATTGTTATTTTTTTATTGCTAATGCATAGAAAAAGAAAATCCATGTGATATCTATTGAAAAATGAGGTGTTTTCTTAGCTTAATACTCTGTAAAATTTTAATATTGTTGATCTAAGTAAGTCTTTTCTTTGTTACATATATTCTTTGTGGATGATTATCTTGATTAATCCATTTTATTGTTGTAGAATGTAGAGAGAAGTTGATAGAAGAACTAGACAGGATATTAGAAAGATCACACAAGATGTACCAGTGGAGAAACCCTTTCGAGAAAAAACTCCACCAAGAATTATTCTATTATTCAATCTCTGAATTTCAATAGCTCCAATTCTTGCTTGAGAATGCTTCTTCTGTCTTTACCAATCTTCTTCACACTTGCAATAACAATTATAAAAACTCTATTCAACTTGAATGAGATATAGAGACAATATACAACCTTGTAATCTCCAAATGGTGATAATTACAATGCACAAGCTCAAGCCCTTGAAAAGGTATGCCATATTCCTTCAAGTTGAGTTATTCAGTGAAGACTAAAGCTTACAACATGTGCTTTATGCATTTGGGTGTCCCAAACTGAAGCTACAACTTCTCCTTCACTTCGGTGATAATTCCAAAGCTCTTCCTCAAAGTTGGCACCCTTAAGTAATCCTACTTAACTGAGCCTTCAGAAATATCTTATCATGCATGCGAGGTAAATCCAATAAAGTATCTTGGGCACCCAAGTTTGCTCCAAGTGCTTTATAGTTAACTGAAACATTTACTCAACACCATTCATGCAAGAATGGTCATCCCCTGTTAACTGGAGGTAGTCCCTATTATCTTTCATACAACTCAAGTTATTAGCCATGCATTCCAAGTTAACTAAAGCTAACTACATGCAACTCAAAATAACCAACATGCACTTGCATGCAATTGAAGATAACTAAACCGAACTAAACTGAATTGAACTGAACTGAACTGAACTGAACTGAACTGATTCTGAACTAAACTAAACTGAACTGAACTGAATTGAACTAATCTGAACTAAACTTAACTGAACTTCAAGCATGCAAACATCAAATCCTAACTCCTAGGATCTTTTCATGCATTCAAAAGTGTTAACTGTTACTCCATATAGTTAATTGAACACAAGGTGAGTTTCACCTTACCATGTGGGTGTCCCATGTGCCCCTATTATTTAGGAACTCACTATGGACACCCTCACATGCTTCTTACATTTAGAATTAATTAAAAATGTCAATAATCATGATTATTTGATCAAATATTAATCTCATCCTAATCTTAGTGTTATTAAACACATTCCAAGAATCTAGGAGATACATGAAATAATTAATGTTTAGGATTTGCAATTGAATGGCAACCTATTTCCAACATTCTCCCACTTGACATTATACATTGCAATTATTCTAAACAAGGAATAATAAAAAAAGTACAAGACTCAAGGCCAATGGCCTTCTTGCACCAACTAATCAAACCATGCTAACTTCAAATGCAACCTGCATAATCATGAAGCTTCCAAGCAAATGATTAAAACCAAGAGAACTTATATGTATGGTTTCATAAGATAATCTATAACATTAATTAAAGTGTTAACTTTCTCAATTAATACCTTCCCATTATCAACCAAACCATTACCTTTCCCAAGCCTCTATATCCAAACCACCTCTTTAGAGGCATGCTAAACCACCAAGTGTGTTGAATTCGCATTCAACCAAGGTGTAGGCTCCTCGGTCTTTCCTGTTAAAAAAACTTTTCTTACAAGTAACCATTCCAACAAATGTCTCTTACCATAAGAGAACTCTAGCCTCACCTATTTCTCCAAGTATCCATGAGGACCTGTAACCAACCAATCCATGCCAAACTCCAAATACAACACAACACTTTCATGAAGTAATCAAGAAAATGATTAATGTACCCAAAACTTAAGAGAACTACACAAGATCATTGTCAAAGCTTCAATCATGAATCAGGAACATAAACATGAAATCCATGATCTAACCAAACCATCTCCTCTTAAGAGATCACACACACCATAACATACTTATACATCCTAGTCTCAAGAGAACCATGTAATATGCCAAACTCTAAACTAGTATCAAGAGTATAACATGACATCATAACAAATACACTCTAAACCAAGAACAAACCATATCCCCAATCACATGAAGATAACCTTACCAATGATGCATCCAAGTCACTGCCAACAACTCCCACTGAACCGTGGTACCGAGTCACACATGGCATCGCGACTACCATCTTCATGCAGATCACTAAATCCTACCAAAGCTCCCATTGAACTGTGATACCGAGCTATACATGGCAACAAGATAAACATAAAACCATCACTGTCAAAAGCATATGGAATTTCAGATATTTCCTCATGATCATAATTATCATAACATGTATTATGCCACAACTCTAAACTGCTAATCAAGAGTATACCATGACATAATAACAAAACCATCCTACAACCAAGGATCCACATCATTTCCAAATGCTCCCACTGAACTGTGATACTGAGCAATCCCATGGCATCATGATGCACATAATCAAAACCCCATTTCTATCATAAGTTCACACCAAACCTATGAATCCAATCTTTCAATGACCTCTATAACAAACTTATTTTTTTCAAAATCAGAAATAGAAAAAATAATAAAAGCTCCCACTAAGCCCAAAAAACCTCCAATCTTTTAAGAGAAAGGCATCCCAATACTCTACCCAACCTCAGTTCTGATACCAAATGTTGAAAAATGAGGTGTTTTCTTAGCTTAATACTCTGTAAAAGTTTAATATTGCTGATCTAAGTAAGTCTTTTCTTTGTTACATATATTCTTTGTGGATGATTATCTTGATTAATCCATTTTACTATTGTAGAATGTAGAGAGAAGTTGATAGAAGAACTAGACAGATATTAGAAAGATCACACAAGATGTACGTGGAGAAACCCTTTTGGGAAAAAACTCCACCAAGAATTATTCTATTATTCAATCTTTGAATTTCAATAGCTCCAATTCTTTCTTGAGAATGCTTCTTCTGTCTTTACCAATCTTCTTCACACCTACAATAACAATTATAAAAAATCTATTCAACTTGAATGAGATATAGAGACAATATGCAACCTTGTAATCTCCAAATGGTGATAATTACAATGCACAAGCTCAAGCCCTTGAAAAGGTACGCCATATTCCTTCAAGTTGAGTTATTCAGTGAAGACTAAAGCTTACAACATGTGCTTTATGCATTTGGGTGTCCCAAACTGAAGCTACAACTTCTCCTTCACTTCGATGATAATTCCAAAGCTCTTCCTCAAAGTTGGCGCCCTTAAGTAATCCTACTTAACTGAGCCTTCAGAAATATCTTATCATGCATGAGAGGTAAATACAATAAAGCATCTTGGGCGCCCAAGTTTGCTCAAGTGCTTTATAGTTAACTGAAACATTTACTCAACACCATTCATGCAAGAATGGTCATCCTGTTAATTGGAGGTAGTCCTGTTATCAGTCATACAACTCAAGTTATTAGCCATGCATTCCAAGTTAACTAAAGCTAACTACATGCAACTCAAAATAACAAACATGCATGCAACATGACTTGCATGCAACTGAAGATAACTGAACCGAACTAAACTGAATTGAACTAAACTGAACTGAACTGAACTAAACTGAACTAAACTAATACTGAACTGAACTGAACTACTATTGAACTAAAAAACTAAACTAAACTAAACTAAACTAATTATGAACTGAACTGAATTGAACTAATCTGAACTGAACTTAACTGAACTTCAAGCATGCAAACATCAAATCCTAACTCCTAGGATCTTTTCATGCATTCAAAAGTGTTAACTGTTACTCGTATAGTTAATTGAACACAAGGTGAGTTTCACCTTACCATGTGGGTGTCCCATGTGCCCCTATTATTTAGGAACTCACTATGGATTCCCTCACATGCTTCTTACATTTAGAATTAATTACAAATTTCAATAATCATGATTATTTCATCAAATATTAATCTCATCCTAATCTTAGTGTTATTGAACACATTTCAAGAATCTAGGAGATACATGAAATAATTAATGTTTAGGATTTGCAATTGAATGGAAACCTATTTCCAACAATATCATGCAATAACATGGAGATGATCAAGATAAAAAAAGGTGAATTCACTATGGTGATCAAGAGATAAAATCACAACTTAAAAACTAAACTTTTTTTAGATCAAATATTAACATGCTCTTACATTTACTTTTAAACTAGAATTATTTTTAAGGAAACAAGGGATGGATTAATTTGCAATGCAATTTTAATTATTTAATTTTTAAGAATTTTTATTTTCTAAAATCAATATTTTAACTAAATTAAAACAATTGATATATTTAATCAAGGAAAAAATAATGGTACATAGATAAATATAATTTATTTTATACATATGAAAAATATTTAGATTATGTATTTTTTTTTTGTATGTTAGATTAAACATTATGAGGGAACACACACCTAAGTTAGAAGTTATCAATTGGTTGAACTATCACAACTAAATGATCCAATCTATCAAAATTATTAGGGGTCAAATAAAGATCAATCATACCAAAAAATTAAACTTTGATAAATGATATAATAAAAAAGCAGATCATCATTCTTGCTATTTAAGTACAGCTAATTTTCTAAGACCTTTGAATATTCCACATATATTTTAAATATATTGCAAACTAATTTAAATAAAAATTAATTAACACAAGGCAAGCACAAGAAGAAAGACAAACTTGGCCCACTTGAAAAGATAACTAATCAACTTGAAGCAAGAATGTGGTAATGTTTTCTTCTTCCTTCATTTTCAAACTTTAAAATTGACCTTGATGATTTTGAAGCTTTTCTTGTTTGACCTTGTCATCAGGTCTTCATAAATGTTGTGTAACTCACTCTATGCTTCCTTTGTTGTCCTACAATGCATGATATTTACAAACTCAGAGTTAGATAAACCACATAAAATATCATTTCTTTTTTTGGCATTATTCTCACAAGCCTTTTTTTCCAACCTATTTTAGGGATCTCATATCCATCTACATTTGTTGTTGCCAAACCTCAAAAAATAAGGCCATCAAGTATGCTTCCATCCTTACTTTCCAAAAGAAATAATTGGATCCATCAAAGAGTGGTGTCTTATTTGAAGATAATCCTTCTTGAGCTACTCAATGTGCCATCCTGAATCTACCTCAAATTGTTAAGCTTCTTCAAAGGAAGTTGGCTCTAATACCAATTGAAGGGCACACAATATATTGAGAGGGGGTAAATCAATATATGTAAAATCTCAACTTCAAATCTAAATTATCCTTAGTAGCATTTCCAAATCTTACTTTATCACTAAAAAAACTATTCAAATGATAAAAATAAACACACATACACACATGAGAATACCAAATATATGTGGAAACACAAGATGGGAAAAACCACAGTGAGAATAGCTACTTGGATCTACTATCCAAATCCAACCTCACAAAGTAATGAATCACTTAAAATCATGAATTAGGCACCAACCTATCTGAAACACCAATCCCTAATTATATTTGTAGGTACCAACCTATTGGAGACACCAATCCCCAATACAAATATTTGAGCACCAAATCAATAGGTAAGATACTAGTCTTATCAGATTGCATAGATATGATTTTTGGACCTTCAAGACTAATAATGCAGCTTGTACTTAATTTTATCATCCTTCAAACACTCTTCCAAACAACATATGATCTACTGATAATGGTTCACAATGATTTAAATGCAACTTATATTACATTACTCTGATATTTGCATTGAATCCCTAATTACATAACATTCTAGCAACCACTACAACATCTTAGGATGGATCCTAGACACACACACACGTATGAAAATTACATTTATAATTTGATTCATATGTTGGACCAAAACATATAAATAATATCCATAAGTTGGCCACACAAAAACTCAACCTTAATGTGTCTAAATGTGTAATAGGCTATGTCTAATAGCTTGCATGCTACTCCAAAAGATAAAACATGCTACATGGTTCCCAATGTAAACTTATCTAGTCCTAAAGGCCATCCACACACTATCTTTGAAGAGGACACACTATAAGCCTCTTTCCAATGGATCCAAAACATCAACCAAGTTCCAACATAGTGACCTTCCTATCACTTCAAAATTTCTACCTAATGAACATTAATTTCAAAATTTTTGGAATAAGTTAAACCATGTGTAGACATACTATCCTTTCAAACTACAAGACATAACTTGAATACATTAATAAATGTGGATTAAAACATGTTACCAAAACAATCTCATTGTCTAGGTAACTTACTTCAAACATTTTGGATCAAATTTTTGGATCACTTTCATCGACATGAATAAATATAATATGATATTACAAATATTCCTCAAATTATTCCATCACCATAGCTAGCCCCATATACATCCAAAACTCAAAGTGACATGACAATATTATGCATTCTCCAATCTTTCAGATGCCACTACATCAATGACAGAACTAACTAGAATAACTAACACTCTTCTAACATTAAGGACAATACTCATTTGAAATCAATGACAACATATGTTCAACACTTTTTTTAATCAATAGTTTATTTGGTGATATGCAACTCTTTTTAATATTGACCTATAGATAAAGTCCCTTAGGTTTGATCTTTGAGGTTTAATAATAGAGGAGCCAAAACATTGTCATACATTTTCAATAAACTCACCAAAAATTGCTTAGTTTTTCCTAAGGACAAGTTGGGATTGTGGTTATTCGTCCAAGATCATGATACTAACCCATTCATCATTGATGCCATTCCTTCTAACATGGCTCACAAAATCATGGTTGGGACTTTCAAGCATTGGTGGAAGGATTAGAAATGGTATCTTGATACACCATTTTATAATTATAGAATCCACAAAGGATATTCGTGGTTCATGCCCCATCTCCCTATGGTGTCCTAATTAAATTTTGGTTGGCACCTCCAATCCTCTCTAGGCACTTTGTACTACATATTCTAGACTGTTTGGTCAACTATTCTTGAACTGCAAGAAAATTCATATTTTACTTGGTGTATTTGTAAACTCCCTATTAGACAATTCAAAATCAAATAAAGAGAAAGCTTCAGCCATATTAAGTGAGGAGAAAAAAACCTATATAGAAAAATCTATGAGAAAAAATAAGAACTCCCTTAAAGACAAGAAAAGAAGAGATAAATTGACTTTGAAAAATTCTTCTAAAACACTCTTTTTTATGCATATTAAATGCAAATATTACTTATCTCAAAGTTATAATTATATTTTAATTTTTTTATTTAAATGTAATAAAATAATTTCAAACTTACATTCTAAATTAAAAGTTAGAGAGAGAAACTAACTTTTGATTAGTCATTTTGTGCCAACAATCCAAGGATAGCATGTGTCCTAGGGAGTTATGCTTAGCATAGTATTTCATTTGATTAAGGATATGATAATTAACCTTTAATACCTCTTCATTGTACCCATTGGACACTTAAGGAGGAAAATAGATAGAGAGAAAGAGAGAAAAGAGAGGGAGATAGAGATAATATATAGAGAGGCAAAGGGAGAAAAGAGAAAGAAATAAATATAGAGAGAGAGAGTGTGAGAGAGGTAGAGAT
>VDFB02200100.1:0-14735 GCA_007258455.2 Sequoia sempervirens
ACCAATATTAATAAATTTCATGGAATAGTAACTAAATTATTTACTACCCTTTTAATTATTTCATGGAACATTAAATCAATAGCCCCAATACACTTTGTGATAATAACCCCAACATTTAACATTTAATCTCAAAGCTTGAATGTGAAACTGTATAGGATATTTCTAATTCACAAGTTAATTATGGAGATTTATAGGATATTTCTAATTCACAAGTTAATTATTGAATCTCCATTACCCATTAATTTTATTTTTAATTATTATTACATAATTATTTAAAATTATATATCTACTTTATGAAATAATTTTAAAGGTTATAAAATTAAGAAATTAGTATTTAATTTTTTTTTACATATTACTCACAAGTTACTTACTAAACCTTCATTCTATTTACCTCACAAGTTAATTACTAAACCTCCATTTTATTATCCACAATTTAGTTACTAAACCTCCATTCTATTTACCCACAAATGAATTACTTAAATTACTTATTACTATATTCTATTTACTCATAAGGTTAAATAAAGAACCTTTCTAATTACTCATAAAGCAAATTACTAAATTATTTTATTTACTCATTAATTTTCTTTTAATTAAGAAAGGTAAGACATAAATATGTCAAATAAATGTAATTTAATTCTTTTATATATTCATATTATCAAAGAAGGAGACAGATTAGATGCCATACTACTTGAATTTATTGAAAATATATTAACACCCCGAATGTACTAGATTTACCATCTTACTCGTCTTCTTTTTTAAATTCAAGAAAATACGTACTATCATTTTTAACTGATAATATTGACATTTATACCATACTGCACTTTAAGCTAATGAAAATTATTACAGCATACCACCATTTTTAGCCAATAATATTGATATCGATTTTGACACACGGTTTATTGAGTGAAAATTAAATTATTGCTTGAGTATGGACTGCTGCTCGCATAACTGTAAAATCCAAGTTGATTTATATGTATTATTTAATTTTTTTGTTTTGTTTTTCCTGCACCAAGATGGGAATCTTGGCAAAACATGATTGAGCTATTTCATCCCTCTCCCAAATCGGCATTATTCCCAAGGGAGATGAGGGTGCATTAACACTTATCTTCTTTTGATAAATAATTGGCATAACAACGTAGGAATTTTGATTTCAACAATAACGGCGCTCTATTGCACAGTGCAAGACTCTCAACCTTGAGGTCGTGGGTTTGAGCAGTCCACTAATAACAGAACAATTTTTTTTTTTTAAAGAACATAAGATTGTATTTATGTATTCCAATATAACAATGTATTAAGCTACACGACTAATTCCATTGGGGTACATGAGGTGACATTACTATACTAACCCATAACAACGATAATAAGATAACAATAATTAATCAATTACGTAAATCTATTCATTCCCATTTCATCATTTAAAATAACTATTAAACAGTTACCATATTCATAACATATGTACATATGACAACGAAAGATACCATAAAGATATGAAGCATTTATATTACCACAGAAATAACACAACTTAACACAACTATTACCAATGATCGTTCCTGAATAAATACATGGCCTGAATATACATTACATCCAAATGATAGTAAAATACAATTGACTGAAAATACATCTCAATAATCACATATACAAATTACACCAAGGTCATCCCAACACACATGGGAGACGATACATCAATGAATACATTACATCTGAAGTATAACATACATTTGGTACAAATAATTACTGGATCATCGACATCCTCCCAAAACCCCTCTGATAAAAGATACATCTGCAGGAGAGAGGAACCCAAGTGCGAAGCACATTCCACCCAACCACCCCCATGCTAGGAGTAGACAAGGAAGGATCCCTAACCAAGCACGCCTAACAATAACAAAGACTAACTCCAAAGAACAACTTAACATCAAAGATCACCTAGAAAACTCACAACGACAAATTCAAAAGGCACAACAACAAATCACTTCTGAACATATCACTAAGTCACAATCACAACATCAATGAAACTCAAGGCATAATATCAAAGACCACTTCCAACAATAACCAAAGAGAAATCAATAAATCACTTAACCACTACAGACACAATGTCACTTAACACGAGGTTACAATGCTTCCAGAGCATTGATCGCTTATACATGCAGCACAATAACTCCTTTACGACTATTGACATAGGAAGAGTGTCATGCATAATTGCCATGAGTTGCCACGGCTCAACCTTCTGGAGCTGTCGGACCCCCATCTTGGAGTTACCACAGCTTGCCTCTCTAGGCCACGGACCCTCCATGAAACTATGTCCCCATCTCATCTGAGCCTCATCATTCACTTGCTTCACGAGAGAGACATTCTTTATCTTTATTAGTGTGAAAGATCCCCATTAGTTCTTTTAGATTATCACTTAGTTAAACTCTAGGTGAGTTACCCTGGTGCCCCTTTGTGTGCTGGACCCCCACAAAGAGCCACCCTCCTATCGACAACACACAAGGTACAATATCACAATAGGTAACTAGACAACATAACCTCTCCAATTCAAGGAGGAAACAAAACAAGGAACTCACTCCGAACACTGGAGGAACCCAAATACGAAAACACACTCCTTCCAAAGGAGGTACAAATCTCATTACCCACTCCTATTTCCTAGGAGGTACAAATCCCCGTTCGTGGAAATCAGGTACAACATCATAGTACAACTCTACACCACTCCCAAGGCAATTCACAAATTGAACCTCTACACAAAACATCCCACTCTAGAGAACTTCTCTGGAAGACTACATAGACCCTTAACCCCATTTTCCCGACATGGAGAATAAAAGAAACATGATAGAAAAGCATTCCATCTCTGGAAGCCCTTAACAATAACTTAAACTCTTACGAAAGGTAAGGTAAACCTAGGGTTTTCCCATACGACACAATAAAACAATGAAGTGAATTCCACAATAAACTTAACGAATAACCTCAAGAAAACAATTACAAAGAATAATAAATTTCACCCAATAAATAAATCAATTTAATTATAATTACAAAATTTATTTCCAATTTTCTAATTAAACTATAATATTGCAAAATCCTAAGATTCTCAACTTACTTCCTAACATAACGGCATAAATAACTATTCAATATATATATACACATTTTTACGCCTTCACACGTATATACATATATACTTATATATAAAAATAAGATATATATATTAAAACAAATATTTAAAAATTAATTATCAAATTAATCAATTAATTAATAAGTATTTTATATATATGTATATATATTTATATAAATATAAATATATATATATATATATATATATATATATTTATAAATAAAATTGAACTAAGAAAAACATTAAAATAACAAATTTTAAAAAAAATTAAACAGAAAGGAAACTTTAGAGACACGGACCTCCCTGCAGTGGAGGTACTACATACCTCCCACAGTAAATTCCTTGATCCTATGGGTGCACCCGGCAACCCGACTCTTTGTCTTGTGGTAGCTCGTCTGCCAATGGGGGCCATGGGAGTCACGGCTTGGTGAGCCTCCCATACAAAATTTATTTATATATATATATATATATATCTTTTAAAAAAGTGCTTTTTATTTTTATATATATTTTATATATAAATTCACACTCTTTAAAAATAATACGAATTCCGATAATTACAGGAATTCGCCCAAATAATTTTATTTGTATATATATATATATATATTTATTAAATTTTAATTCGAATAAATACTAAACAATTACAAAGAACATGCAATTAAAATGAAATTTAATTAAATAAAATTTATTCAATATTCTTGATACCAACTATCTAATACAAATGTATATTCATTCAATGGTTCGGACAAAATAATAAAGTATAAGTATATTTAGTTTTGTTTAAATATATATATATATATATATCAAAGATTTACCACAAATAATCTGGACAAATAGATTTTTCAATAGATAATATAACAGAAGATTTTCTAATATAATAACAGATTTTCCAATAATTTTAATAAGGATTTGGTATTTAAGTGCATCTCACAATCAAAATGATTTTCTTTTCAAATGGTTATTTTCCAAACTAAGTTTTATTGAAGAATTTTTTTGAAGGTTCTACTATAATTTCCTACAGAGGGTTCGAGGGTTCAACACAATCAAGTTTTCTATTCACAGATTCATTTTCAAAAGAAAATAGAGGAATGGATTTCTCAAACTCAACAACTAGATTTTATTTACACAACAATAAAATAACAGTAAATTTAAAGAATGAAACCTGGAGTCCTTCGTTCGAAGAAGAATCCCTTTTGTAGCCTCTTCTCAAATCCTTGCCTGTAACTCTTTTCTCGATCTTCTGCCTTCAATGTTCTTCTGAAATATCTTTTCTTTCCAAAACCACAATAATTTTACCTAGAAAAACACCAAACCAAGAACTATCTTTCTTTTATTTTTTCTTTTTCCAGATCCAAAACAACAGAGCCAACTTCTCTGTGTGAATAATCCCCTCATAAAAATAATAAATCAAAAATAAAGATTCAATAAAGCTCTTCTGCTTTCTTTTCTCAAAAATCCTTCTTTCTTATTGGTCCTTTTTCTAGCTTTTAAAAGAACAACTTATCTACAATTTTAATTAAAATAATTTATTTAATCAAGATATTATCTGCACATGATTTTCCTAATTTTAATATTAATAAAAAGATAATATCTAATTATTCTCAACAATATTAATATAATTTAATTTCTTAAATTTTAATTAATTAAATACTTTTTAATTTACAATCTATTTAAATTTAACATTTTTCTAACTCTCAATTAAATCAAATAACAATGCAATATTAATTAATTATTTTATGAAATGCGATTAATTAATTAAACATTAACCAAGAATTAAATAAATACTCAACAGTCAAACTACATAAAGACAAGGACAAAACTTCAGTCATAACACAATGACTCACAACAGACGACGGAGTTGGGATGGGGACACTTCCAAACCTACTCCCTTTTTCAACATTTTACCCATTGGGTTAATTTATTGCTCGCCCTGTCCTGCTGAAGCAGGTGGAAACAAGACTTATTCCTACAATCATGCATCCAAATAAACGTCAAGTAGCACATGTATATATATAATCAAACATCCTATCATGAGTAGGAATTGCAGTGTAGCAGGGCACTCGTGAACGAGTGATGCTACACTGTCCTCTCACCTACTCTATTCTAACAATCACAATATCAATGACGAACTAACCTTCCTAACCAAATTGATCATAAGATAACGTGATACTTAACTACTACATCATAACTAATTATTAAACCATTTGATTATAAAATAATACTAAACTCAAATAACATGATCACCATAGAATCATCACATTGACATATAAAACATTAATGAACAACTATTTGAATAAACAATAATCCAATCAACACACAGAGTATCATAAGTCATACTAATAATGTCATATCAAATGATCATGTCCACTAAAGGAATAACATCATCAAAATTCAAACCAACCAAATCAAACAATAATAGTATCATCATAGAATCAACGTATCAAGTTAAAGCATAGAAATTAATAAGTCTAAACAGGTATGGGGTATTACACTCTCAACCTTGAGGTCGTGGGTTTGAGCAGCCCACAGTAGGGTACTATATATATTTTTTTATTAACATTATCAAATTGGAGTGTGATAAGAATGCGTAGATATAATATCAAAAAAATAAAATTAGATTAACATTGTGATAAGACTGCACAGGAATGAAAAAAAATAGGATTTTGGAAGCTGATTCAGGTGACGGTCTTGTTATGTTTATGGGGAAGAAAATGCAAGCCCAAAATGATAGAGATTTCTAAAAACACAATTGGAAGTAATATTATTTCAAATGCAATTCTCCACTGCCTACTCAATTTATATTGATTGATACTTTGATTCGCAATTAAAATTGCCTCTACCAATTCCTCAACACACTCTTTCACTGACTATTCCTGTCCTCCTCTGCTAAGTTTGAATGACTGAAAGGTAATCCATGCTTTCAAGAGGACCAAAGACGTCACACATAAATTTTATTAATCCTGCTGCGCCGTACTCCGAATGCATGTATCATGAGATCCTCCAGATACGTCTCTCAACATTTCTTTAATTAATGACCGTTTGGTGGAAGGTTTGACGGGGATTGGTGCTCTAATAAGAGAGTCATCTTTATTTTATTTTTCTCTCTCCCTAACATTATTTAAGACTGCACTTCGAGTTAACCAATGGTCTTCCTCCTACGGTAACGTGAATGATACATGATACCCATGGTTGCCTTTCAAAGTCTATTGGGCAGTTCCCAATGTGGTCGGCGGGCACAAAGCTGCACACGGATAAAGAGGGCACTCATCTTACACCTGACAATCATCACCTACAACCATCTACAAAAATTATTATGCAATTACTATCTCCCTATAGAGAACAACTATCTATTCTCGAGCTCGAGGATTGAATAGCTCTTATCCTATTCAGATCTACTTATTGTTGGTTCACAAAAATGATGTTTAGAACATTCTTTTCTACGACTGATGTGCAGTTACCCTTGGTATGCCTGTGTATTATCATGACACGACTTGAGCGAAATCCTAAGGGGAGCTTCTTAAAATGGCCCTGTCTTGATTCTTTCTTTCTTTATTTATTATTTTTTTACAGGCTTAACGTCTAGTGAAGTTTATTGATGGCAAATCCATCCAGAATGGTTTTAACCAGTGCAAGATTGTCTATTTGTGAAATTGCACAATAGTTTCACTATTTGTCTATTTCACTCGGGAGTATTTTAACTGTTTGATTGGAGAACCATTTATGGACGTATTGCTGAAGGAATGCTTGTGCAGCTACTAGTGTCTTATGGTTGTTGATAGAAAGGCTTTTTTTTTTCTCTAGTTATTATTTAATTTTCTTAGCAAATAGAAAAATATTGTTTGGATTTAACCTTGTGATTATCATTTAGTACACTTTTCGGAGGTGGTTTTTTTTTTCTTTATCATGGTTCTTCATACACATTTTATCGTGGTTCTTCATACACATTTGACAGAGTCTTGCACATTGCTTAGCTCCTTACAAAATAGTGTTTTATAATATCACTTTACTATTTGTTGTTGATGTAGGAAATCTAGGGAATCAATAGACTTTAAGATGGAATAATACCTAGTTAAATATTTGTGCACAAAGAAAACTTCCACAGAGATTTCAAAAGCAACATGAAATAATCTCATACCCCAGATTGCAATGTTTCCTTAGAACCAACTTACTGAGTGTCAGATTTCGAAGTGATTTTCAAAATCATTTAAAAACACAACAAAATTTATAATCCTATTTGTAAATGGTTTTCAATAGAATTTCAACATAGTTTATTATGAATTTCAACACCATATATTCAGTTTATTATGAATTTCAACGCCATATATTCCAAATGAAGTTTGAAACAATGAAATATCATATTCAAAAAGGTGAATAAACCATGGCTTAAAGACTCATGCAAACTCCAAAAAGTATGTAAACAAATGCAAGGTATGCAGAACTGAATTAAGGAATGGGGCCCAAATTTAATTAAACTGTTGTGTGCATAAATTTATTTATTTACTAGTACAGAATCCCTGTAAACACCACTATTTTATACATGGAATAAAATTTGTCAACAGGGGCGATTTCTTCAAAACTTGCAAGATTCTAGAACATTTTTCTAAATCAATAAGCAACAAAATTCTTTACAAAGGACTCAATAGCCAGAAGATTGGTAACCAATTCAATGTTTAGATTGTAATCTCTCTTTTCTTTTCTTTTCTTTTCTAACATGATAAAACATAAATAAATAAATAAAATCTTGCTCTCGACCCTACCGTAATGGCGTCATGGAGCCTCATGGGCTCTTGCCATACCCCCGAGCAAGGAAGTCTCTTAGCTCCAAGATGATGCATGGAGTATTTTCAAATTTTTACAAAGAAGTAAGAGTAACATAGCACCAAATTTTATGCATCTGGGTTCTCTACTCTCTTTTTCTACCATGATCCATTTAACATACCACCTTCTTACAACAAATAAACAAAAGGGAAAAATGGGAATAAGGAAGAACTTATCTTTTTGCTTTTAGATGAAGGGACTGCACTCTTGTATCCATCTTTCCTTACCATGCCAAACAATCTTGATCACTATCTTTCCAAAGAGGTAGACTCATCTCCTCCTCACATTCTTTCTACCATCTCCTTTCAAGTTCTCCAAGAGGAGAAGTGGGTAACAACCTACCCATTCTTCCTCTTCCACTATATAGGAGTTTCAACTTGCAACCTTTTGGATGGGGAGGTGTGGAGTGTACCTCCCTTCTTCAATGAAAGTATTTTCCCATTAAAGAGGCAACTTGCACTTGGACAACCTCCAACCTTTTCAATCCCCCATCCTCTCCTCAAAATTTGTCACTCTTCATTATGATGACTTTTTAGGAGTCAAATCATGTCCTTGGGACCCTATTGCATGCCCACTTGACCACTACCACTGTGGTATAGACCCTAGGTAGGGGGCTTATTTTTGTATCCCAAACAAGGAAAATGACCAACAACCCTCTTTAAAGACCCACTTAAAGATCCATCCAAGTTTCACACTTGGGTAAGGGTTCCCAACCCTTAACTCACATAATTAAATATTCTCACAAACCAAAATAAATTATACCTTTAATATCAACCTTCACCTCTTAATCTATCAACATATTAACTTTATATCCTCAAGAAGATGTCTTTTGATTTTCTCTCAATGGTTCATCCTTCCCATGCCAACACAGTTACCTCCTTGCACAATACCAACACAATGTTAAATAACAATTTGATATCACATAAATCTAGTAACTAAATATTCTATACTTTAGCTATATAATAATCCATTTAAATTTCAATTTGTTTTTCATAGTATACAAGCATATTCCACCTTCATGGTTATGACAATAACAAAATTTCAAAAGTAAATGCAAGGATATAACCAAAATATTTCCTTATTTATCTTCCATAATATATCTAATCATCAATTTAAGATCATATCACAAATTAAGTTTAGCATTAATCACATGTGAAAAGGGTTCTTACACTTGAATGGGAGGCCCAAGAAAAATGTAAAAAGCTTTGTATTGTGTCCTACTCAAAGAATGTGGATTTAGGTAGAATTTTGAAAGAGGCAAGCCTCACTTAGTTCCTCCAAGCTATACGAGGGAATGAAGATAAACTAACCTCCAAATTCTACAACTCATGGAAGATGGGAAAAGTTGCAATTTGGGGTATTCAGTTTGAACTTAATGCTAGCCTTATTATCAAAGCCATGAGTCTCCAATTCAAAGGTCTTGAGGTGGAAAATAATCATAATGGTAAGTATTAAATATTTAAAGATAAATTCTTTCAAAAAGGTGAGAAAGATGTTAATCTCTAGAGTGGCTATGACTAGGAGAAATTACCTCTCCCCTATAGATGGTAATCATTCACTTAATCTGGTGTTTCACCCTTGAAGGTAGATATGCTAGTATACACGGTTATTAATATCCTTTGTTGAATCATGTTTATCATAAGGAATGAATTATCATGCATTTTTTGCTTCTTTCTTCTCTTATGACCTACATTACTAAGGAGCTTCTCTACCCATGTATCAAGGCTTAATTTATGCCCTCTATAATTTTACATGTGATGAAATCCCCCTATCAAACCCTACCCCCATTACTACCCTCGTGGATTTAAAGCTTCTTGAAAATAACACACATTCTTCCCCTAAATCCCTCCCTATGATCTCAAAGCCAAAATCAAGAAAGGGATTTCCCTTATGGTCACATTCCCAAACCCCTCTTTTGGGCTTTCCATTGAGACTACTACACCTCTAAAATGAGTTATCCCTCCTCTCAAGAAGGATTAAAATTATAAGGTGGAGGCCTCATTATCTATAACTATTAAAATTGGGAATGACCTATAGCCCTACCTTGTGGGACATATTAGTAGTGCGTCTGGTTAAAGATGCTCTTCTAGACTAGCTAGCATCAACCAAATGAATAAAGGGAAAGAAAGTAAATGGAAAATGTTAGTTATTTCATTTCAGAATGTGAGGTAGAGAGTCAATATAATATGAAACTGGAGGATGAAGAAGAATAGTTCCATGTAAAGGAGGGGAAGGACATCAGTGATGAAGAGGAAATATTTTTTGAAAAGATAGTAGAGGATTCATAATATTCTGATTGGGAGGAGGAATTAGGTAAAGAAAACGCTAATGTTGAGAATGAGGATACAAATAATGATGAAGGAATACATGATGACCCCATAAAAATCTAGAGGACAATTTGAAGGAAAATCCTTATGGCTCCCTAAAGAAAGAGTTCAAAGGTGATGGTGAGAATACAAGAACCATGATTGCAACCCTTGAGGAAGCTATTGAAAACATCACTACTATTGTGGATGAGATCATGCAACATGCTATTTTTAGAGTTGTGTCTAGTAAGTCAAAATTAAGGAAAATTATGAGAAGTGGGAAATATTAGGACACAACTCATAAGGCCTAAATTTCTAACTATATAAATGTGATAGACTATGGGGAGTCCACAAACCTACTAAAGAAAAATTGGGATTTTATTTTCACTTCTAAAAAGTAAAGGTTTCTTTTTTATATCTCAGGCCTACGTGCTTGTTTGCTTCCTTTTGGCTCTACATATGAGGTTTGTGTGCCTCCTTTTGTTTGTTGCTATTTAATCATCCTAGTTTTCCTTTGATTTTTTTTTTCTCCCTTAAACTCTTGGGTTCAAGGGCCCTTGCCTTGCTTTTAATATCAAAAACAATAATTTTCATTTTAGAAACTTGAAAACTAATAATTGAATTAATATCAAATTTTAATAAAATATTTATCAATAGAAAAATATAATTAAACTAAGTTAAGAAAATATATTGGTAATCAAATGCTATTTAGTAAAAAAAATATAATATATTTTATGTATTACTTTGTAAAACTAAAAAATCTAATTATTATAATGACATATACCTTGTACCTATTAATATTTATAAATAGTTAGTTGGAAATCAAGAAAGATAAGATAATAAACCATAAATTATCTAGAAAGTAGGAGTAGTATACAGTAAAATGGAGTTATTTGAAGTTAAGAAACTAAATTATAAAATTTAATTCAATGTGGTAAAATATTCTTCACAAGAGAGAGATTGGTGAACTTGCATTTTCCAACACAAGCATCATCTCCCCAAAGTTAGAGTCCTTTCCTAGATAGCTATCCAATTTTTAAAAAATGAAAAAGAAATTGAATATTGATTTTTCATTTTTCCTTCAAAATATAATTTCTATAATAAAATATTTTTTTAAACCATATATTGGTCCCCTTCACAACCAAATTATAGCAATGTCGATGTCTAAGGACAAACCTCTTTGTAATTTTAAATCATGACTCAATATATAAGTAAATTTTATATTATCTTTTCTATATTTGGTGAATCTTTCATTATCCACATGAGAAGTATTAAAAAGAGAGATGAGAAGGTTATTTTAGATAGAAAATTTAACAAGGGGTGATTTTGGCTAAAGGAAAAATAGATAATTCAACAAGAATTATTATTAAGAATAAAAATTCAAGAATTAAAATTAAGAGGTTCATCCCTTGAGATAGGAATTTATTGTAAATATGGAAATGGATATAATACCTCACTATTAAATGGTTCCTATTAACTCCCTATTTAATTTATGTGTTGGGATTAGTGGTAGCCTCAATGATATGGAAAAAAATAAATTTCAATCGAGTGGTAAGAGGAAATCCTAGTCTATCAAGGTAAGATATATTGTTTGAGACAAGGAAACAAAAATACATTGTGTTGCTTCAAATAAACCAACACAAATGAGAGTAACAAATAGTACCAATATCATCCCTTTTGAGAATTTTCATTTTTCTAAGGCTTACTTGGTCATATGAACCAAAGATTGTACCCATTTTAAAAATAAATCAAAATAGAAGTGACCTACTACAACCTAATTCATTAACAAAAATTAACAAAACATAAAAAAATAATTAATTTGATTAAAAAATAAGGTAAGTTAGTGTTAAAATATTGAATAAATTATAAATTTTATTAAAATGTTTTTATTAGATTAAAGTCGGGAAGTTCTTGTATGCATTTACAAAATGGCCATAGAGGCCCAATGAGGGGCCTCATGAGAAGTGAGACATAAAGAAACAAAAAAAGCAGCAGCTACAAACCTACCAGCAACAAAAAATAAAACAAAACAAAGGAGGGAACCAACAAAAGATCAAACTAGCTACTAGTATCCTAGTAGCTTAAGGCCACTAATGGCCTACAACTCCTTTGTTGGGAAAATGAGTATAATGGTGTATGGTATTGTCATTAATTTCAACCCATTGTAGAAGTGATGGAATATAAATATGTATGTAGTCTGGAAGTAGACCAAGTGTGTTTGAGGAAATCGGCTATGTCCTAGTGCATTTTTAATATAATAAAGGAATAAATTTATGGTCCATATTGCCATTCTTTATAAAATATTGTCATTTGGTTTTGATGTAGTAATGGTACATATTGGAAGAGTTTATATCAAAAGTTTTAAGGGTGTATCTCTTCCATAGCTAAAGATATTGATGACAATTTATTAGGCTTAGTGGAAGTAGAGTTATAGGTGCATAGCACACATTGGAATTTTCCACATTCCACCATGGATTTTTATGATGTTAAAACTATATGCACTCCAAGTGGCAAGTGATTTGGTAGTTTGTGTGTCGAGTTGTGGAGGATTTGGTTCATTTACTTATTGCTTCACTAGTTTTTCTATATGATGTTGACCTATGGGTTTTAGCGTCATGTAGAGTTGAACTATGTAAGGAGTGGATTTATGAGAGTGATTCTAGGTCATTTTGACCTATTTTTATGAAGAACACTTTTTGGTTCCTTCTGTAAGGCATGTGTGATGGGGTTTTGGGCTGATAGGTCATGATGTTACGCATTTCATGTTATTAGGCCGACCTAATTGATGTTGTGGGTGTTTTCGATACATAAAGGAGGTTGATTTAGTGTGTGAATGATGAGTGTAGAGATTGCATGAGAGATGTGATGTAGAATGACGTGTGAAAAAATCAATTTCCTAAGCTTAATTGGAATTGTATCTTGAATATGTTGCAAATGCATTGTTAGCAGTTTAAAATATGGTAGTGAGCCATTCTTCTACTCTCTATTTTATTTTATAAAATGATTCCTTGGAATTGAGCCATTCTTTTTGGATAGTGAGTCCATGCATAGTAAGTCATCCATTTTGTAATCCATTGTAACTAGTTATAATATATTATGAGCTAATCCTCACGGTGGTTTTTCCCTTCCAAGGTTTTTCTATGTACAACTAGTTTTCTTTTGTTGATTGATGTGATCGATGCTTCAATTGTTATTTTCTATTTCTGTAAGTTTAATGATATGCTTTGAATACATGGTTTAGTTGATAAAAAATGAATTTAGTGAATATTGATTCACTCCCCTGTTTCATTATTCCAAGTGTTGAACATCCTTAGCTAGGAAATGGAGTTTCTCCTCAAAGGAAAAAGGCCCCTTGTGGGTGGACTAGACCTCCTCAGTAATGGGTGACGTAGATTTTCCTCCTTTCTTTCCTTTCTTCTTGGAGTGACCTATTGGAAATGAAGGTAATATTGTAGCTTAAAACTTGTAAAACTATGAGACTGTAGATTTAATTAAGTGTTCTTTGTCACAATTCTGTGTGTATGATGATCTATTTAGATCAATTTTACCAATTGTAGAAACAGATAAAATATTGTAGAAGAATGAAACAAGAAGATAGAATTGACACAACATATACGTGGAGAAACCATTTTGGGAAAACAATCCACAAGAATCAATAGCTCTTTTGTTATTTAACCTTAGAACAAGAGTACAATAATACGATATCAATACTTGATTGATATGCTTCCTTTTCCTTCAACAACCCTTCTTCACAACCTGCAATAAACTCTCATAAAGCTCTCATGAACTTGATGTAATTAATAGAAAATTAATGAGCATGTAAACTCATAATAGTTACCAAATGCAAGAGCATAAAGATTCTCGAAAAAATCTATGCCTAGACTATCCAAGTAGAGTTCCAACTTGTAATCTATGATCAAACCAAAGTCTATCAATTTAGGCACCCCAAACTAAACACTTAACTAAACTCTACTCATGAAAATATCTTGCAAGCATCGCCTCAAAGTTGGCACCCAAGAATGGGTCCACTTAATTGAGCCTTATAAATTTATGCTCATGCAAAAGGTGTTAACTCAAATATGCCAACTTGGGCACCCAAGGTGGGTCCAAGTTAATCTTAGTCAGCTAAAACATATCTCTACATCAATTCATGCAAACATTATGCATAATTGATCATCCCCACTTAACTAAATGTATCCACCTGTTATTTTCCATCCAAATAAAGTAATTAGTCATGCAACTCAAGTCAACTAGAGTCAACTAGAATTCAACTCAAAATAACAACATGCAAATGAAGATAAATGAACCATAACTAAACTAAACTAAACTAAACTAATACTAAACTAAACTAAACTAAACTAAACTAAACTAAACTAATCTTAACTAAACTGAAATAAACTAAACTGAACTAAACTCTAGAAAATATCAATCCCTAATTTGTAGGATCTTTACATGCATTACTAAAGTTTTATCAATCCTCCAAATAATTAACTTAAGCAAGGTGGGTATGTGTA
>VDFB02200101.1:0-36462 GCA_007258455.2 Sequoia sempervirens
AAGATATTAATTTTCTTATCCAAGTCCACACTTAATCCTCGTTTTCATGCTCTTTTTAATCCAACAACTCTTATCCACTTTACAAATTATCATAGTTGCATTTAACAATTTTCATGACAACTAAGTGATAATTACAAATTACCAAATTAAAACTATATGAGATAAAATAGAATTAAATAATTAAATACAAATATATTAGAAAAACTAAGGTTGTGATACCTTTTTCCCAACATTCTCCCACTTGTCAAACACCTTACAAAAACATAAGGGAAACTCCATCTTTTAACTAATAAGGGTCGTGAGGCCCATAGATTCATCACACCATTTGAATTTCTTTGTGCTCACTTGCTTCATCAATACATCTATAACACTCTTCAAAGTATTAACCTTTTATATCATGACCCTTTCATCCTCCATCAAGTCACAAACAAAATGATACTAAAAATCTATATGCTTCATCTATGCATGAAAAGTCAAGTTCTTTTCCAAGAGAATGGCACTCTAACTATCACATTCAATTCAAATTGCTTTTTGACTTAGTCCAATATTCAAACACATTATTTGAAGCTAAATTACTTCCTTACATGTATGAGCAGCTACCATGCACTCTACCTTTGTAGTGAATAAAGTGATCACAGTCTATCACTTTCTCATCCAACTAATTGCATCACCAAGCAACTTGAAAATATAATCACTAATAGATCTTCTACTATCCACATCTCTTACCCAATTTGAGTCAGCAAACTTGTGGGTCTCTAAGTGTTGCAAGTACTCTTGTTGGTAGCAAGTAGAATACTCTATAGTCCCTTGCAAGTACCTAAAGAATCTCCTCATTACCACCTAGTTCTCTCTATTAAGATTAGCCATATAATGACCCAAGACTCCTATTGCTTAAGAAATATTTGGTTTGGTACAAACCATAATATACATTAGACTACCAACTACACTAGCATAAGGAAAATTATATATATCCTGATTTTCATAAGGGAAGATGGACACTAGTCAAATGATAACCTATTCCCCACCAAAATAGGAATGCTCATTGGTTTGTAGTTAGCCATGCTAAAATGACACAACATAAATTAAACATACTCTAATGTGACCATATGTTTTTTGTTAATTAACTCTTTTGATCTCAATGCCTAAGATGAACTTAGCAATCCCCAAGTTCTTCATGTCAAATTGTAATGAAATTGAAGACTTTAGATCTTTAATCATCACTTCACAATTACCAAATATCAACATATCATCCACATACAAAGTGATAACAAGGAAATTAGTACCATCATGTTTAAAGTACACATAGTGATTTGATTTAGACCTTACTAATCCCATCTTCAAAACATATGAATTGAAATTTTGATTCCACACATCTAGAAGAATCTTTGAAACCATACAAATGTTTTTTAATCTAGAAACTAATTATTCCTCACCTTCTACCACATAGCACTCAAATTGTGTCATGTACATTTCTTCCTTTAATTTACCATGTAAGAATATTGTCTTCACATCTATTTGTTCAATTTCAAGATCAAAAGTTCACCATATAATCAATTCTCATGACTTTGGAATATCCTGTCATAACCAATCTATCCTTATACTTTTTAATTATATTATTTGAACTAAATTTCTTCTTAAAAACACATTTGCAATCAAAATGCTTCTTAACATTCAACAACTAACCAATTCCAAGTGTCATTATTCCTTAAAGTATCCATCTCATCATCTATGACCAACTTCTAAGACTCTCTATCATCCATCTCCATTGCTTCAATCATAGTTTGATGTTCATCAATGTTAGTAATCAAGATAAAAATGCATATAAAATCAAGAAAGCTATACATCTTTAGCTTTTTCCTTTTCTAAGTGGATCTCCTTAAAGGTTGAGTTGAAGGTTCTTCTTTTAAACTCTTTGATGTCTCTATGTTAGGCTCCTGACTAGATCCATCCCAAACCTTTGGTTCAAGCTTAGGCGTATCTCGATATTTGGCTATAACTACACTATAGGGTATGCACTCGCATCTAATTTCTCAATTATAGAAGAATGCTTGATCTTTCTAAAAATCACAATTTTTTACTATACAATAGCTTTCTATTCATAGGATCCCATAACAAGATCTCTTTTCACACCATCGCCATAACTAATGAAGATACATTTTACTACCTTATAATCCAACTTTGACATTTTCTCCTTAGGAACATGAGCTTATGCCTCACAAACAAATGATTGAAGATGATAAAGTGAGGGATTTTTACCCATCTAAACCTTGAAGGGGTTTATATCCATAGGTATTGATGAAGGGGACCTATTAATTAAGCAATATGCAATGCTTGTTTCCTTTGCCTAATATTTTTGTTCTAAATTGACTCCACTGAGCATACTCCTTCCCCTCTACATCAATGACCCATTTATGTGTTCTACACCTCCATTTTATTAAGGAGTGTTTGGGGTTATATTATGTTATGAAATACCATTCTCTTTATAAAATATATCAAAATGAATCAAATAATATTCTCCACCATTTCCTATTCTCAACATCTTGATCTTTATACTTTTCTAATTTCCCATAAGAATATTCAACTCTTTAAAATAACTAAGGACCTTAGAATTGTGCCTAAGAAAATAAACTCAAGTCCTATAGAGAAATTATTAATAAAAAAAGAATAATACATGAATTTTCCTAATGAAGGGACATCTAAAGGACCAAACACATCACTAAGAAAAATATCTAAAATATTTATTCAAACTCAAATTAAATTAAGCATGATTTTATTTTCCATAAATACAATGTTCATAAAAGTTAAAATCAAGAGAGGAATCAATTATCCTTTCTACAAGATTTTCATTTTTTAAGGTCCTAAGAGCCTTCTCACCAATGTGGCCTAGGATCTCATACCACAACATAATATTCTTAGTTGTTGGCTTACTTTTTTAGGTGAGAACATGTTTGGGAACCACATCATGTTTTCCCTTGCTATAAATCTATTTTTCATGTGTGTCTTTGTTGCAAGTCTTGATGTAACTAATCCATTTTCTACAAGTATTAATTGTGTAGGTACAAATGTTATAGGCACCACTAAATTGTTATATTAAATGTATGTCATAACATCAAGGTAGAATAGAGTGCCAACCCAAACTTTATTTTCTTGTTCTCCATGAACCATCTTATACACACCACCATTTAAGACTACTTGCACACCCATATTATTCATCTTGCTAACAAACAACCAAATTTATGTCAAACTCAACATGTGCATAATTCCTAAAATTCCTTTGAACCTCCCATAAGAGAATGTGATCTTGACTTGACCATACACAACAATACTTATAGAAAATAATTATCACCAAGATAGACCTTTCCACCAAAATTTTCATATTCAAAAATCCACTCCTTGTATGGATTCATGTTGAAAGAGATGCCAAATTCAATGATCCATGCATCCTCGCACATGCATGTGTAGAAAGGGCCACAAAAAATACATCTGATTCACCTAGAGAAGCTTTAGAATTTGAATCATCATCTGAATCATTTTTTATTTATTATGCTCCTTGCAATCCTTCTTGATTTGGCCTTTATTGTCACTCTTCCAACACATTAATTTGGATTTACCAAAGCCTTAGACCTCTCATGATAATTATATATGTGATTTTCCCTTTTATTTTCCTTCTTGCTTTTTGTAATGTCCCATTTTTCCTAGTAAATGGTTAGTAATAGTGGTTAGTCAATCACTTGGTCCCTATGGACTAATAGGGTGGTTAGTGGGGCCTTTGAGGGCGTTGCAAAATTGTTCAGTCCGACCTTTTTGAGCTCAAATAGTGTTTTTCCTAACCCAGTGTTTACCAAGGAGTTCGTAGAAGCTATTGTTGGAGATTTTCTAGATTGTTGGAGATTGATGATGTTGTCATTAATGTTGTCATTAATGTCAACCCCTAGTGTGTGGAGATTGTTGGAGTTGTTGAAGAGTGTTGCATGAGAAAGAGTTATGGTTCAACCCCTAGTGTGGATGTGTTCTGGTTTGGTGTCACATTGATGTCAACCTCTAGAATGGTCAGGAAGATTGTTGCAGTGTTGTCATTGATGTCAACAGTGAGTGTGTTGCACTATGTTTCCCTTAAGTGTTGTCACTGATGTCAACCTCTAGCGTGGTGTTGAGCGGGTATTGTAGATGGGGAGTTTTTTTTGTTGTAGATGTTGTAGATATGTTGAGCAGGTGTTTGTGGTGTTGCTAGTGCAGCCGGTTCACTTGGTTTCCAAGTGCTTTTGAGAAAATTTGAAGAAAAGAGTGTGTAGTGTGGCAAAGGTGTGTTTAGTTTTGTGCTCCACATTTCTTCATGGTTGAAGATATGATTGTGTGGTTTGGATGTGATGATCATAGGTGTTAAGAGGTTTTATATCTAGAGTTTTAGCTTTTGTATCATGTAATAATGGAAGATGTGTTTGATAGTGTGTTGCATGTGCATAAGGTTTTCTCGAAGAAATGAGATTGCTCCGCATTTCTCCATGTTGTGGTTTCTTGTCCTACATATTTGGGAAAATGCTAATATTTCTTGTATCTACCTTACCTTGGAGTTTTGTGTGTTGAAGTGTTCCACAATGTTGGATAATATGTTGCATGTTTGTGGCAATGTTGTTGGTTGCATAGGATGATGGTGTTATTAGTTTTAGGTGGTTGTGGCAGTGTTGTAAAATATCTTGATGATGTTGGAATATTTTGGGATGTTGTGTGGATGATTTCAAGTTTTTCTTTTTGGTTCACATGTTGTTTTTGTACTTGGAGAAGCATGCATGCGGTCACTTATTAGTGTTAGTGCAAGTTTGGCCAGCCTAGGTGCTAGCGCTAATTACGAAGATTGTTTATTGTTTGTGGAAGGATGGTGAAGCATGTCGCTGTAGATTTGGGTCCTATTTAATCCTTGGAATGGTCACCTTCACTTATTTCCATGTGAAAGTGTTTGGTAGTGACCTATTTATTGGTTGCACGTTTGAGGTGCATACATTTCATTGTGGTCGATATGGAGAAGGTTTTTGAGGTTGTGGAGGATATATAAGAAAGGTTAATTTTTGGAGATGTGTGTGGATCTATAAAGTGTGTGTGAGATGCAAATGTGATCAAGTGTGGTGATCTAAGTGTGAGCTTAAATGCATATGACTTTGGATGCAGTGAGTAGAAGGTGTCTACATTTTTAGTGTGCATGAAGTTGTTGAAGGTAGTGAGCCAAAGGTTGTGGATGGTGCATAGTTGTAGAGATGGGTCTTCCTATTGCTCTGAGATAGTAAAATCTCTCTATAAAAATTTCTTCTATCTTCTTCCTTCTAGATGGTGAGTCCTTTGGGCAGCGAGCCCTTAGCAGTGAGCCTTTCTTCTTTTTTGGGTAGTAAGCCCTTGGTAGTGAGCCTAATTGTATTCAATGAACATGCTATTCATACATGTGAGCAATGTAATGTCCCTTCCATTTGATATCTCTCTCAGTTCTTGAGATTAGCCTATTATGTGACCCTTGTAGGCTGATAGGGTGGATAGAGGGTCTTGTTGAGGCATGGCTTGGCTTCAGATTATCAGAATCATTCAGTGGGCTTTCATTCGGGGTCATTTGGACATCTTTTGCTTGACTTACTATTTTTAGTAAGTGGAGACACTCAACGGAGCACCCCTACTATTTTTAGCAGTATGGTCTGGTCATATGCAGATTCAGTCACTTATCCTCTGGCTTCAGACGGTTCGTCAATCGGACTTGTATTGAGAGAAATATTAATATTTATTTGCCAAAATAAATATTAATTAAATTGAAGCCTATTATATAAAGTTATAATATAATTTAATATTATAACTTAAGTGATTATTTGAAGGGGGTCGACCATCATGGAGAAGGGGCCATTTTTAATTAATGATTATAATTAAAAAGGCGTCCAAACTATTGAAAGATTAAAAGTGAAAATCCAGGTTTTATTTAAATGATGCTTTTTGAAAGAAATCGACCCAACTGAGAAGATATAAGTTTTCTTTGTGAAAACTTCATTCATTATGTTATGAAAATCGATTTTAGCCAATTTCTTCTTCAGAGAACGAAGCCAAGGGTTTCAGTTGTCTTCTGCATTGGAGAACGAGCCATCTTTAGTGTTTGCAGTTCAAAGGCTGTGAAATATCAGCTGATTTATTGCCAGTCAGTGAAATAGCTTTATCCAGAAGTTATTACAGAGCATATTGAGAAGTTATCATTCATAGTTGATTTATATTTGTCAGAAAAAGGGAATATCTTTGAGCGGCTGGTTGGGATCTTCATCTGGCACGAATCCCAAGGTTGTACGGATTTACTTGCTGCTGTTTTAGAGGCTGTACCATTCAGCAGGAAGGCCGTACTTTTTACACTAGCCTGGACGCCTTGCTTTTTAGTCTCCTTTCTTCACCAGATGGGGCGCCTTGATCTATGGAATAGTCTGCATCAATCTCGAGGCTGGAGAAGGCTTTTCTGATGGTTGCCATATTCATTCTTCACAATTAATGGCGACTGCAATAACCAGGTTTTCAGCATAAATGTTGTTGCTTTTTATTTTGCATGTTATCCGATCTTAGATGTAATCAGTCTGGAAGATCAATAAACATTCTGGCATCAATATATCAATTAGATTCCAGCATTTTTAGCACAGTAATATTTTATTTAAATTTTGCAAGCATTTCCTTTCAAAATCGCACTATATTCTTTATATGCAAAAACCACAAAAAAATGCAAAAACCTTCAAACACACAAAAACATCAGTTTGAGCATCCAAGGTTGAAGTTGATCCAGAAGGGTTCTTCACAGTGGTATCAAAGTGGTTTCCTGCCAACCTGAGGGTTTGGGATTCTTATGCAGCCACAGGAGGTTGGGCCTCATAGATACTACATTCGCAGGAGAGCTTTGTTTGACAGGGAACGGGGATTGAACAGGCAGCCGGGTACCATGGCTGACAGAACAAAAATTCCTCGAGATCCTAGGGATGATGCAGAGGTTAGACAGACTCTTAGAGATCTTCGGACAGGTCAGCAGCAGGTAGCTGATGTATTACAGCAGTTGACCACAGCGATACAGAGGATTGGTTCACCTAGGATACCATCACCACGTCGTGATGAAGACAAGAGTGATGCAGGTTCACGGAGGATACCAAGGACGGTTTCACGGACAGCAGATAGGCCTACCCGGCAGACTTTTGTGAGACAGGAGCCTGGTGGGGTTATTGTAGATGAGGAGCTTGAGGAAGTGTTCGCTGATATTATTATGGCAGCGAACGATGAGTGGGAGTTATTGACCCCAGAGGTCAGAGAGAGAATTACTTTTGATAGGTTTATTACACAAAGGCGAGAGCATTACAGGAACAGGCCGGATAGGAGGCCTAGGCATCAGAACAGTGACCTGAAGCACGCCACAAACAAGCTCTCTTTTGCTATGTTTGACGGCAGCGGCAAGGTTACAGCCCAGACTTGGATCAGTAAGTTGGATACCTTCCTTACATTGCGTCCCATGGCGGAGGAGGATGCTATTAGATATGCTACTTTGCATCTTGAGGGGGTAGCTTACGACTGGTGGCATCATGGGATGGTAACACTTCAACATGACCGTATCACCACTTACCAGGAGTTCGTGGACAGATTGGTGGAACGGTTTGACAAGAAGGATCCTGAGACTTACTTTAGAGATTTGGCCCAGTTGAAACAGGTTGGTAGCTTGGATGCTTACATAGGAGACTTCCAGCGGTTATCTGTGATGGTTCCTAACATATCAGAGAGGCGTTTAGTTGTACTCTTTGTGGAGGGACTGTGGGAACCAATGAGAGGATGGATCAAAGCATTTGATCCTCTCTCACTACAGGAAGCAATGAAGAAGGCACGCAGCATGGAACTTGCTGCTCCATCTAGCAAGTTCAATTCCAGGAATACATCTTCATCCAAGGACAACAAGGGATTCAATAATAATAAGGAGAAATCTGATTTTAGGAGTGATTCAAAAGGGAAATCAACAGCACCCTTGGATTGTGAGACTCTTAATGATTTGCGCAGGAAGAAGCTTTGCTTCTACTGCAAGGGTCCCTACGACGCTAACCATGACTGTCCTTTGCGGCCTAAGGGTAAGGCCAATAGAGTTATGTGGGCTTATTATGAGGATTTAGAATCTGAGAATTCCGAATAGCAGGAGAGTTTTGAGGAGTCAGAATCAGAGGCTTCAGAGCCTAAGGCGGGGGCAGAGTCAGAGCTCCAAATACAGGAGGCACGATTGTCTAGCATTCAGCAGGAGGGATCTTTCAGACTTCGTGGAGTTTTGGCCGGTCAAAAGGTTATCACCCTTTTGGACACAGGCGCCACCCATAATTTCATTGATGCTAGATTCGTTGAGAAGCGTGGGCTCATAACCGAGGAGTTTGAGGGCATTCGGGTTAAGGTGGTTGATGGTTACACTCTCAGGTGTGACCGTATGATTAAGGATCTTCCTTTGCGCCTGAATAATTATGAATTCAAGGCTGATTACTATGTGGTGAATATGGGGGATATTGATTTAGTTTTGGGCATGAAGTGGCTTCACTCCCTTGAGGAAGTTACACTTCGTCTCAAAGACATGGAGATCCGGTTCGATGTGGATGGAAAAACTCATATCCTGAAGGCCATCCGAGATAGTAACGTCAGGACTATTTCCTTCCGACGGATGGAGAGACTTATGCGTCATGACATGGTTGAGTGGAGAGCTCTTGGAGTGCACTGACTACCACGGGAGGACAGCATAAACCGAGTATGTCACTGACATGGGTTGAGATTCAGCATGGGAAGGTTTTAGGTGACATTCCACGAGGAGACCTCGAGGGCAATTTATTGAGCACATCGCAGAGCTTGAGGGAGAGCTAAGCCCGTCTTGATTCTCCGCGGGCATCAAAGCTGCTTAAGGATGAGATAGAAGACTATCAAGGGACTGCACTTGCACCTATAGGTCACGATGCGACCAAGTAAATGCAACTGGCTGGGTTCGGTGAAGAATTTACAGTCTGAATAAGAGGACTGTATGGAAACGAGATATCCCATACCGTATACCATTAAAACATTGATGAGCTCCATAGTGCACATTACTTCTCAAGATAGACTTGAGATCGGGATATCATCCCAGTTAGAGTTAAGTGAGCAAGATGTTGAAGGCGCTCCCTTGTCATTGTGGACACTTTGAGTTTGTGGTTATACCGTACGGGCTAACTAACGGCTCTGACGGAAATTCAGAGTCCACCATGAAACGGTCTTCCACTCCACATTTGAGGAGATATGTACTCGTCTTCTTCGATGATATTTTGGTCTACAGCAGGACATGGCAGGAGCATTTGGCTCATTTGGATATAGTACTCAGCATTTTGGAGAAGGAGTCCTTGTATGCCAAGGAATCCAAATGTGATTTAGGGCTGACTGAGTTGTTATACTTAGGCCATATTATTAGTGCAAGGGGAGTGCGGATGGATCCTGAGAAGATCCGTGCTATTGTAGATTGGCCTACTCCAGCGAACCTTACGCAGCTGCGAGGATTCCTTGGGTTATGTGGTTTCTATCGCAGATTTGTCAGTGGATATTCACGCCATGCAGCACCTATGACAGATTTGTTGAAAAAAGGTGCATTCATTTGGACTCCTGAGGCACAGGAGTGTTTTGTGAGGTTCAAGGAGCTTATGACTACATGTCCAGTGTTGGCACTGCCAGATTTTACGAAACCTTTTGAGCTTCAGTGTGATGCTTCTGGTGAGGGTATTGGAGCGGTGCTTATGCAGGACAGGCACCCGATTGTTTATGAGAGTAGAAAACTTAGAGGACTAGAGAGGCTTTACAGTATATATGATAAGGAAATGCTAGCCATAATGCATGCCTTGGCCAAATTCAGGCAATATCTAGTGAGCAGTAAGTTTTGTATTAAAACTGATCATAATAGCTTTAGGCATTTCCTAGGGCAGCGAGATTTGAATGACCGTCAGTAGAAGTGGGTGAGTAAGTTACAGGCATATGACTTTGATATCACCTATATCAAAGGTACACAAAATGTTGTTGCTGACGCTCTTTCACGCCGGCCTTATCTGAGTTCTATGGTACATATTGCAAAGGACTGGAGGCACTTGATTGTGGCAGAGTATGCCAAGGATACATGGGCATCTGGTATTGTTGAGGGATCTATGGTGGACACCAGGTACACACTTGTGAATGGCTTGATCATTTACAAGAACAGGATTTTCTTGATTCCAAGATCAGAGATGAAGAACACCATTATGCGAGCCTTTCATGATGTACCTACAACAGGGCATCCCGGGTACTTCAAAACATACAGACAGGTTCGGGAAAGGTTTACATGGAAGGGTCTTGTTGGTGTACGTTTTATCATCCACTGAACACACAGAATAAAATGTCTAAAGACACTCTATCCTCTCTTGAAAAACCACCGCGTATGCTAAGATTGCGAGAAGATCATATGGCGATTCCAAGGTTTCTTTTGTCAGGTCTTGACGTGTGGATAAGCTCAATGGCCGTTGTGATTTGCTGGTAATAAACAAAGGGACTTACGTTGAAGGAATTTTCACAAGTTTGGGACTTAGGCGGATTTATCATTAAAGGCTTTCTTCACTTAGGACTTTCGATTTGGATCTCAAAAAATAGCAAAAAGGATAAGGGTTCAGGGGATCTATTCTATGCCTAAGAACTTAAGAGACAGTAAGGATTCGGTGAAGGGGATAAACCACACTTTGTTTCGCCTCCTGCTGGACAACATACGCAAAGTGAGTGCAATCTTCAAGGGGTGTGATAATAATTTCAAACCTCGAATGAGGCTGAAGTTGAGCTTCCACAATTATGAGCTGAGGCTAACTTTACGCATCGAATGCAAATCATCCATTCGAAGAAAGTATGAGCAATACTTCACCATTGAATCGATACGATCAATCTCTCATTCACTTAACCAACTTTCAAAGCAAATTCTATTTAATCTAATTCTAACTTTAATCTATGGCAGAAGAAGATATGCAACCTAAACACTGTTTTGACAATAAAGTTATTCAAAGCAAATCATGCATAAGAGCTTTTTATTATTGAAATGAATCTCAATGCAACAATCTCATGCTGCTTTGTCTCCACACAAATGAAATTGAGAGTCTGGATTTTATATAGAGTTACAAAAATCAAATGAAGAGCCGAGATTAAAAGAATATCAACGGCCAAGATTATTACAACCCAACCCTAATTAGGGTTTCCCAAAATAACATGAGTTATCAATCAGTGAACTATCAGTAAAGAGGCAGTGGAAGCTATTATCAAGGAGAGGCGTCCTTATCGGCGTGGGGCGGTGGAGGCATGAACATGTCAAACAAATCTAATCAATGGTCGATCCTGGTCATACTCTCAGCGCATGTCGTTCTCCTGGACAATCTCACGGTCGAACACTTCTGCAACTGTCATATAAATCCTCTCCTGGATTTCTTTGACCTGCTCTTCAATTCTGAGCCCATCCACTTTTTCCTTTTCCAAAACTTCTTCTCATATAGTCACTGCCCAAAACTAGTGATGGAAATCATATGCTGCTCCTGCAGCAATCACCCTTCTATCAACCAACTCCTCCCTTGGGTGCCTTTCAAGATCCTAAGGCTTGGAATAAGCCTCTCCTGCATGTTCAGAATACATTCCCATGTCTCTGCCATATCCATAAGTTTGGAAAGAAAAGAAGAGGTCCACCCATAGGCAAGTGCCAGTTTTTCCATGAACGAGGCTACTTCCGTGCCTTCGCTCACCATCCAGTCCTGAGCCTCCTCGGCTGTAACCATTCCGTGCTCTACATCCTTGGTCACTTCCTGTGATGAATTGAGGAGAAGAGGAGCTACCGCATTACCCTGATCAAGTGGCTGGGTCAAATGCTGTATGTACTCCTTAAGGCGTTCAACCTCCTTTTTATACTCTTTCTTCTTAGCCACTTCTTTTTCCAATCTCGCTTTGATGGTCGAGACAGAATTATCTAATTCCTCTACTTCTTGGCCTTTTGAGGTTGGGCCAAGATCTACAGTGGTTATGGCATACTCGAGGAGTAATCTCGTCTTGTGGCTTGTCCACTGTGGGTACTGCAATGTGTACGGAACGACTGCCTGTCTCGTCCCTTTGAATAGTAGAGAATTTCTTGGCAGGCTTCTTGATTGCAACTTGCTCCAACCTAGCCAATAAATCTGCAGTATCATCCTCCTCTTGGGCTTCTGCAGGTGGTTGAATCTTCATTCTTTCTATCAGCCAATTTGGAATGGTCGGCTGCTCGATTCCATCTTCTACCTGAACCTCTTCCTCATTCGGAACATCCACAACCTCTCTGAGAGCGGAAATCATTCCCTCCTCGAAGTCATTATTCCGGACTTCTATCTCATTGTCTGAACCAAGTATTTCCGTGCCTGTAGGTGACGAGGGCTCCTCATCATCCAGCTGAATAGGTTCATCGTTATCTTCCTGAATTGTAGGAGGTACAATTATTTCCACCAAGGACTCATCTATGGTAGCCATCAGCTTGTCAATATTCCGGGATGCTGCCGAACGAGATGGTTCTCCCCTCTACCTTTTGGAAGCAGGCTCTGCACTCGGAACTATTTCCTTCCTTTTCTCTCCAATCTCAACCAAGTCCTGATGGGAAGCATCGACATTGGAGGAATACGACTCTGTCTTGCTCAGTAGATCATACGTGAGCGTTATTCTTTTATGTCTCATCTCCTGGACTTGACGGTCAACCCACCACTGAGAATATTTGACCACTGGTCTCATTAATGTGGCTAAGTCTGAGTGCTCAGGCTCCGACCATCTCACAGGAGGAAGAGGTCGACTCTCCTCGAAGCGCAGCTGGATGTAGTCCCCATCGTCATGCAACTGATCAGGTACTCGGAAAAATTCAATTGTCCTCATGAAGTCTACTGGCATCCTGGACCATAGTCTCCTCCTGACTTCGTATTCATCGGCGGCATCAGCCCAGAAGTCTTCCAGTTCCACTCTGTGCTTGTACCTTCTCCCCTCTACTGCCCGTATATTATGATGTGGGTCAAAGTTGACCCTGGACTTGTAGGCTGTAAATGGGTACCACTGGATTTCCAATCTAGCACTCTCAGCTGCCTGTGAGGACGGACAAGATTCCAACATATTCCCGATGAACAATGGGAATGTAATAGATGCCTTCTTGGTTGGCCTCTGGATGTTCTGATATTCTTCTAGCTGCACATTTGGTGTGTGTTTTATATCCGCAAACACTCGGAGATAAAATGTCCAAAGACACTGTCTCTTGAAAAACCACCGCGTATGCTAAGATTGCAAAAGAAGATCATAGGCGATTCCAAGGTTTCTTTAGTCGGGTCTCGACGTGTGGATAAGCTCAATGGTCGTTGTGATAATGCTGGTAATACAAGGGGACTTACGTAGAAAGTCTGCACAAGCTAGGGACTTGGGAAATTTATCTTTGTAGGTTCTCAATTAGGACTTTCAATTGTGGATCTCAAAAAAATGGCAAAAAGAATAGGGTTCAGAGAATCTAGTCTAAGCCTAAGAAATCAAGAGACAATAAGGACTTGGTGAAGCGAAATAAACCACATTTTGTTTCGCCTCCTGTTGGACAACATACGCAAAAATGGGTGCAGTCTTCAAAGGGGTTGTGAGAATGATATTCAAACCTTGGGTAAGGTTGAAGTTAGGCTTCCACATTTAGGAGCTCAGGCTAACTTTACGCATCGGATGAAAATCATCCATCCGAAGAAAGTATGAGCTACACTTCACCAATGAGTCGATACGATCAATCTTTCATTCAATTAACAACTTTTCAAAGCAAATTCTATTTAATCTAACTTTAATTCTAATCTATGGCGGAAGATAATATGTAACCTCGCTTACTATTCAACAATAAGAAGTGATTCAAGGCAAATCATGCTCAAGAGCTTTTATCATTCAAAATAGTCTCAATGCGACAATATACATAACAAGTCTCCACACATTACAAATGAGGGGGCGAGCTCAATTTATAGGCTCCGCAATTACAATTCAATGGCCAAGATTGGTTTCAAATCAACGGCCGAGATTACAAAATAAAACCTAATTAGGGTTTGTCACTTTCGACCAATGAGAAAATTTCATTGAGGACACTTGTCCTTTTACTCAAATATGAAAGACCAATAGATAAAATAGAAAGTTGTTGCATGTTGATTTGGAACAATTTGATTGGTTGGAAGATGAGGAGGCGCCACCTCAGCGTGTTGGATGTCTTCCTTGGTTGCTTCGTTTTTCTCCACGTGCTTGCCTTAGAATATTTTCCCTGCCGATGACTCTGTCCGTTGTGCTTGTTCCTTCCTAACTTTGATCTTGGATTCCTTTTGAGACTTTGATTTCTACTTCTTACCTGTACTGGAATCTTTGGAGTCTGGAAGTATCCCCTTGGAATAGGTGTCTGGTCTTGAAGTTGGTTGCTTTGAACTTCCTCCTGCTTAAGCTGGGTTGATGTTATTCCTTTGGATTTCCCCTTTGAGTTCTCCAATTTGTGCCGAGAAATTGTCTAAGTAGGGAGATATGTTTTGGAACACTCTCCTTGTCACCATCTGATTCTGATTGGAATCTTTTCTTTAATTCTTCAGGAGATGAAACCCTTCAAGAAGTTGCCCTGATTGCTTCAACAGGTCTGGGATTGTAGATGAAATCCTTCCAAGATGTCTGGATATCCGTTCAAGTGCCTTGAATTTGGAGAAGAATGCCCCTGTGCTTTCGCCACAATGGAGGAAATTGGAATTTCCTCTGTGAAGTATTTCCCAGACTTAACCAAATTTTGGCTATTCAGGTTCATTTTGTAACACCTTCATGTGGACCATTCAACATTTAGCCATGCTCGAACGAACTTTGCCTGTGGATTTGCCTTCAATTCTGAATCTGGCTTGTGCTATGTAGGACAAATTCCATCCCTGGACAAGAATTTTATTCACTTCCTCTTTATTTTCCTCTTCACCCTTCCTGTTTTCCGTCCAACACTTAGTGAATTCTTGTAGCCAATTTCCTCGTCCTCTCCTTGGGCGGACTTCACATGAGCTTGGACGTTTTCTCTCTCGGCCTAAGTCAGACTTCAAGCCACTTTGGACAAACATTTCTAGGGAGAAGTCGAACTTTATCATGCTTGTGCCATGTCTCAGTTGAGCAAAGTCGGATTTGCTAGTGGTTTTGCCATCTTTTCTTTATGCTTGGCGAACCTTCTCAACACTTTGACATTTCTTTTCTTGGTCTAGGTCGGACTTTGCATCATGTTTGCCATTGTACTTGGCGGATCTTATGGATGTCTGGACATACCTTCTCCAAGCAAAGTCGGAAAAGGTTTGGACATGCTGAGCTTGGGCAAAGTCAGACTTTCTCGTGCTTGTGCCATTTCTCAGTTGAGCAAAGTCGGATTTGCTAGTGGTTTTGCCATCTTTTCTTTATGCTTGGCGAACCTTCTCAACACTTTGACATTTCTTTTCTTGGTCTAGGTCGGACTTTGCATCATGTTTGCCATTGTACTTGGCGGATCTAATGGATGTCTGGACATATCTTCTCCAAGCAAAGTCGGACTTTGTAAAGGTTTGGACATGCTGTGCTTAGGCAAAGTCAGACTTTCTCGTGCTTGTGCCATCTTTTTCCTTCACTCTATCTGGCTTGAAGCAGACTTGCCTCCATTCCATGCCTTTGCTTCTTCTTTGAAGACTCGCCTCCATTCCATGCCCTTGCTTCTTCTTTAAAGATTCGCCTCGCGTCGTCACCCACCTGCAAGAAATAAAATAAACAGATTCAGATTTTCTCTCTCCTGAATTTTTTTACCACTCTCTCTCCTGAAGCCATGGTGAATTTAATTTTGCCCTCCGGATTTTATCTTTGGCCGGCACAACTTATCTTCCTCCAAAACATTGTCTGGCGAATTTGATTTTGTCCAAGGCATTGAAAATAAATTATTAAAATATTAAAATATTTTAATTTATTCCAACCCGTTCGTCTTCGACCCATGGCTATTTCGATTTCCTCTTCGTTTTTCTTGGCTAAGAGTGTATTTTCCAATTTTATCCTCAATTTCGTCTAGCCAAACCAAAATTCAAGCCATTCCGTCAAAGATTTTATTGCCAGATCCTCATTTTTCTTTGCCGAGGCGAGATTTTAAGCTTATTCTACCCTGCCAAAGTCAAATACTTCCTTGCTCGGTCGAATTTTTCTAAGCAAGATCCTTGTCCGAATGTCTTTGCCGGTTGAATTTTCCTGACGTCTGACATATTCTTCATCCTTTTGGTCAAGGACGATCCTTCCTTTCCCTTTACCTCGTGCATTTTTCTTTGGTCAAAGTTGGCAACTTCTCGACATTTTCTCCATACTTAGGCAAAATTTAGCTTCTCTTCCACTTTTGTGCTAGGCACACTTCGTTTTATTTCTTGCCACATCCCAATCCTCTTTAGCATTTGTCCTTTCAAACTTGGCATTTGACCTCTCGAAAGTGTCTCAATACTTGGTCAAAATTCTCAACTTTCCATCCTTTTAGCCTCTGTACTTAGGCAAATATTCGAACCTCTTCTTAGACTTGGCATTAACACTTAGCCAAAAATCTTGTCATCTTAGGCGGACTTCCTTGACATCTTGGACGAAGATTATGGATGTCCTTGATACTTTGCTAGCTCTTTCCAAGCTTATGGCGGACTTTGTAAGTCTTTAGGATGAACTTTTTTGGACGTCCCTCTTTTCTAGGGTGGATTTCCTCAACTTCTTAGCACTTATTCTCATCATTTTATCCCTTTGGAAAGGATTTTCTACCTTCACACTGTAAATTTCAAAACTCTCCTTAGGCTGAAATTAACACTTAGTAAAATTTTGATTTTTCCTCCTCACATGCCTAGGCGGACTTTGGATGGCATCTTCCACCAGCATGGCGGACTTTAGATGATCTTAGGATATGCACTTTTGCTGCTGGGCGGACTTTAGAACCTTTTGGCACCTCCTTTCTTGTGAATGGCGGACTTTTAAAGCTCTTAGCATTTGCCTTAATACTTTGTCCCTTGGAAATGTCATAATATTTGGCAGAAATTTTGGTTTTCCATCTTTTTAGGCTTTTACACTTAGCATATTTCGAAATTTCCCTCTTTGCTGGGCATAAACACTTAGCAAAATTTTTGATTTTCTCTTATCACATGCCTAGGCGGACTTTGGATAGCCTTCAGCCAAGTCCCACCTTTCAAGGGCGGACTTCACAAGCATTTTGGACGAGTCTTCAAGTCAAGGCGGACTTCTAGCCTTCTTTGGACGTGCATTCTAGAAGATGGCGGACTTTAGAGCTGTCAAGGATATGTCTTCCAGTATGTATGGCGGACTTCAGGACTCTTTTGGACGTCCCTCTGTGCATGGCGGACTTTCAAGGGGTCAAGGACAAGGATGTGCAAGGCGGTCTTTGGAAGATCCTAGGATAAGCATCTTGAGTGCTGGGCGGACTTTCCTTCCTCCTTGGACATCCTTGGCGGACTTTGGAAGTTCCTTGACATTGCCTCTTGCTGCATTTGTTTGCCATCAGACTTCTTTCAAGGGCGGACTTGGCTGATGGTCTGGCCATTGGCTCATTTGACTTAGACATTTCCAAGGGCGGACTTCATTACTTTGTTGGCCATTGCTCAGATTTTTGTGCCATTGATTGCTTGGCTGAAGCTTCACCATTGACTGTGAGCTGAAAGTCTTCTATACTTAGGCGAATATCTCAGTTTTCTCCATGAATAGATGTTCAGTTTTGCCCAGATTTCTCATGAATTTCCAGATTCTCCATGAATGTTCAGTCATTATCTCAGATTTCCGATGAGTTTCTCAGATTTTTCCATGAATTGCTTGGATTTCTTGACTGATTCGTCAAATTTTCAACCATTTTTAGTGCTCTTTACCAGATTTCTCTGTAATTTTCCAGAATTTCTCACCATTTTTGAACGAATTTTCCAGATTTTTCGAAAAAATTTCAAAATTTTCATTTCGATTTTCTGAGAGATCTATTGAGTTTTTTGAACTTCTGAGTGCGTTTTCAGAACTCGGGACACTTCTAAAAATAGAAACTTTCCAAAAATAGAAATTTTCAAAAATAGACCCTAAAAAATAGGGATCCCAGAATTGCCCAAAAGTGCCAAAAAAGTAGGTCCTAAAAAATAGGGGGCCCGGGGTGAGAAACCCTAAAAATTTGGAAGTGTCGGATTTGACTGAAACGACAGTCGATCCTCGTCTCCCAGGCCTTCTAAGCATGATGGTGACGTTTACGCGCTGATTCAAGCATGGATTCTTGACTTGGCTCAGATGACTCTCGACAGACTGACTGACTTGGAACCCTCGAAATGATGACCTCATTGTAAAAAGACAAGTGACATGCAACTGCAACACCGAGGCAAAAAAAGCGAAAACAGGGGGGTCCCCATTTGCAATGGGGCGATGTGTGAAATGGTCACAACATCTAGCGCCAACCTGAATAAATGTTCCTGAACATTTCAAAGATAGAACTTACTTCAAACCCGGAATCTCAGATTAATTCTCACTAACTTACCCCTTGACTAAGAAGAGTACTCAAAAGGGAAGAGAAGTCCTAGACTGTATCAAGGTATCCTATCCTTCAGTTATAAGTGTGTGCACATGGGTTTATTCCTGTCTCTTAAGACCAATACGACTCTTTGGTTCCGTGATGGCTTTCCAGTATATTTTTGGGTCTTAGCTCCAAAAGCATCCTTGGATAGAGCCTCGCTGCCAGCGAGCGTCCATAGCCCCGGCGAGGTTATCTGCTATAATCTCACGGAGATTGCTCTACTTCCGGCGATTTATTTCTTTTCTTGTGTTTTGATTTCTTTGGTACACCTGTAGAGATTTCCGCACACCCAAAAGCCAAGTGTTTTGATTTTTTCATTCTTTTCCTTTTGATTCATTTTGATATTCTTTTCTTTTCATATATTTCCACACTTTGGCCTGTAAGCAATGAAGCTCACCTGGGTTTGAGCATTATAGTGGCGCTGAAGCAAGACTTCTGATTACCTTCTAGCCAACAACTTCACCTAGGAGACCACACTGACTCAGAGAACTCTTTAAGTGTGTAAAATGTAATAACTGCAAGATTCGGTATCAGGACACAATAGATGATTTCCTTCCCAGTCAAGTACTATCCTCGACCTTAGGACACTTTAGAGACAATTAATCTAGGGTTCACAGATTTTCAACAAATATTAATCGAAGAAATGGACTGAACATGATTTAGCACAGACGCTAGAGCTCCTAAGATACAACGCCCTTCACAAATGGGAGCCCCTTTATTGAAAGCAAAACAAACCGGGCAAGCAAACTAAACTAAGAAAGCAAAGCAACTAATCTAAAGCAAACAAAACGGAAAGGAAACCTACTCTAAACGAAAACAAAAATTTTAAGCAAACAACAGTTAAAAGGCCTAAGTATATACAACTCCTAGCATGATTTCTCAGGATGTGTAATAACAACAAAGTAGCAGTCATAGTGCGAAGTTTTGCAAACTTGTCTTTAAACTCAGAAAAATATTCTTTCAATGGACATATCTGAAACTCAAGCAAAACTTCAGGAAAGATTAGTAGTTGGGGCAACTCACTCGGACCATGATCAATCCATAAACAAGTTATCTTTCCTGAATCTCCATAATCAAAATGATATTCCTTATAGTCAACAGTAGGGAAAGATACAACCTGGTGGTCTTCATTTGCAGACATGAATTCTTGCTCGTGATCAATCGCTTCATCAGGAGGTCGAAGTTGATGGTGAACCATACCACTTGCATCTGAAATATGGAGATCAACATCATGATCTAAACTGGGTGGAGTGGGGCGGGAATTGGACTCAAGAAGGCATTTGGAAATTTGGAGTGTTTCATGCACTGGCTTCTTTTGAATTCCTAGCAATGGATCAAGCCCCAACCTGAATTGTTCTTCATTCTCTATCTCTGTCATAATTGCTTGCTTATCAAGTAGCCTTTCATTTGCTTCAATTTCATCAAGCAATTCCTCCATGACTGTGAATAGTGGATCAAGTGCCGATGCAAAATGTATTTCATATTCTGCTTCCATCCTGGTAGCCCATTGATCGTCAAATGTATCATCTTGCCTCAAGCCGCTTATCATCTCTTCCATGTTGCATGATTGAACTTCTTCATCAAGGACCATTCCTTCTTGAAGTGCACTGGAATCACTTCCCCCTTCATGTTCTCCTCCTTGGATGAATGAACGTTGGAAATTTCCCACGCCATCTCTACTTTGAGCTAAGTCCTCCATTTCTGGTTCTTGATGATCTTCAATAACTTGCAATCTTATATATTCATTCACCTCAGTATGCTGACAGTTGCCTTGGGTGGTTCCTCTTGCTTGAATGTATTCCATTGCTTCTTTGATCTTTACTCCAACGTCCTCCTCTGGCATTACGACACTTGGAATATCTTCACCCACTTGATCCCTGAGCTCTATCACATTATCCTGTTGTGGCTTGTTCTCCATGCTATTAGATGACATTGTGGTGTCTTCTTCATCTGGTGCTAAAAATACTCGCGTAACATATTCAATCCATCCTTTGTCCTTGAAACATCCATATGGTAGCTGTGGTAATCCGAGGTGACATCTGGCATAGTGGATAGCCTCTTCACATGATGCGCAAGTAAACTCTGGATGAGGTGCATTGTGAATCCGGCACCAACGAGGGAGCATGACACCATTCAATTGAACATTACCCAGTTTTATCTGAGTTTCGATTCTGAGTATATACCTTGTGAAGGCCTCATATACAACTTCTGGAATGCTATAATCATCAGGTTCCACATCCAACACTCCTGGCTTGGGAACATCCCAAAAGAAAATTTTACCTTGGAGAACGAGCTCTATCCTTGACAAGAATGTCAAGCAATTCATTTCATCATGTTTGGTCGTTTCATGAATCCGGCATCTTCCTGGCAAAGCAAACATGGACAAATTCCTGGGGTATAGCTGTGCACTCAATTTTCTTTGGATCTGAGCAATATGGAATGGATGCCCATCCATTGAGAAATCTCCTTTTGGATTTTCCATTTCTGATTTTTTTTTTTTTTTGGATTTTTTGATATAAAAGAGATCTAACATATCTCTGATTTGGCGTTTCAAAGCTCATACTGGCTCCTTCCAGCTGAATTTCCTTACTTGTGAAAACAACCTAATGTTCAAGCCCTCCTTGGAATAATTCGTCCTTTCTTTGTTCAGCCCTCCTTCTAGCGCCAATTCTATGTTGATGTGTGTTTTATCATACACCAAACATTCAGAATAAAAATGTCCAAAGACACTTTATCCTCTCTTGAAAAACCACCGCATAGGCGATTCCAAGGTTTCTTTAGTCGGGTCTCGACGTGTGGATAAGCTCAATGGTCGTTGTGATAATGCTGGTAATAAACAAGGGGACTTACGTAGAAAGAACTTCACAAGCTAGGGACTTAGGAAATTTATCTTTGTAGGTTCTCAATTAGGACTTTCAATTGTGGATCTCAAAAAAAATGGCAAAAAGAATAGGGTTCAGAGAATCTAGTCTGAGCCTAAGAAATCAAGAGACAATAAGGACTTGGTGAAGCGAAATAAACCACATTTTGTTTCGCCTCCTGTTGGACAACATACGCAAAAATGGGTGCAATCTTCAAAGGGGTTGTGAGAATGATATTCAAACCTTGGGTAAGGTTGAAGTTAGGCTTCCACATTTAGGAGCTCAGGCTAACTTTACGCATCGGATGAAAATCATCCATCCGAAGAAAGTATGAGCTACACTTCACCAATGAGTCGATACGATCAATCTTTCATTCAATTAACAACTTTGCAAAGCAAATTCTATCTAAGCTAACTTTAATTCTAATCTATGGTGGAAGATAATATGCAACCTCGCTTACTATTCAACAATAAGAAGTGATTCAAGGCAAATCATGCTCAAGAGCTTTTATCATTCAAAATAGTCTCAATGCGACAATATACATAATTTGTCTCCACACATTACAAATGAGGGGGCAAGCTCAATTTATAGGCTCCCCAATTACAATTCAATAGCCAAGATTGATTTCAAATCAACGGCCGAGATTACAAAATAAAACCCTAATTAGGGTTTGTCACTTTCGACCAATGAGAAAATTTCATTTGAGGACACTTGTCCTTTTGAAATATGAAGACAGTAGTGAAATAGAAAGTTGTTGCATGTTGATTTGGAACAATTTGATTGGTTGGAGAAGATGAGCCACCTCAGCGTGCTGGATGTCTTCCTTGGTTGCTTCATTTTTCTTCACGTGCTTGCCTTAGAATATTTTCCCTGCCGATAACTCTGTCCGTTGTGCTTGTTCCTTCCTAACTTTGATCTTGGATTCCTTTTGAGACTTTGATTTCTACTTCTTACTGTCTTGGAATCTTTGGAGTGCAGGAAGTATCCCTTGGAATGGAATTAATGCAGTCTTGAAGTTGGGTTGCTTTGAACTTCCTCCACCTTGGGTTGATGTTATTCCTTTGGATTTCCTTTGGGGTTTCCTGTTTGTCTTGAGAAATTGTCTAAGTATTGGGGAGACAAATGTTTTGGAACACTCCTTGTCATATCACAGAATTCGATTGGAATCTTTCTTTGTTGGGGAGATGAAGCCCTTCAAAGTTGCCACTGATTGCTTCCAACAGTCGCAGGGATTGTAAGATGAAATCGCTTCGAGATGTGGATATCCGTTCAAGTGTCTTGAATTTGGAGAAGAATGCCCCTGTTCTTTCGTCATGATAGAGAAATTGGAATTTCCTCTGTGAAGTATTTCCCAGACTTCGCCAAATTTTGGCTATTTTGTAACACCTTCATGTGGACCATTCAACATTTAGCCATGCTCGAACGAACTTTGCCTGTGGATTTGCCTTCAATTCTGAATCTGGCTTGTGCTATGTAGGACAAATTCCATCCCTGGACAAGAATTTTATTCACTTCCTCTTTATTTTCCTCTTCACCCACGCTCACGTTTTCGATCCAACACTTGAGTATTGAATTCTTGCCTTAATTTCCTCGTCCCCACTCTCCTTGGGCCCGGACTTCACATGGCTTGGGCGGCGTTTCTCTATAGGCCTAGTCGGACTTCAAACCACTTTGAGACGAAACATTTCTAGGGAGAATTGAACTTTATCATGTATTGCCATTTCAGTTGAGCAAAGTCGGATTTGCTAGTGGTTTTACCATCTTTTCTTTATGCTTGGCGAACCTTCTCAACACTTTGACATTTCTTTTCTTGGTCTAGGTCGGACTTTGCATCATGTTTGCCATTGTACTTGGCGGATCTTATGGATGTCTGGACATACCTTCTCCAAGCAAAGTCGGAAAACGTTTGGACATGCTGAGCTTGGGCAAAGTCAGACTTTCTGCGGTGGCATGCCATTTCTCCCGGTTGAGCAAAGTGGGATTTGCTAGTGGTTTTTGCCATCTTTTCTTTATGCTTGGCGAACCTTCTCGCTGCGACATTTCTTTTCTTGGTCTAGGTCGGACTTTGCATCATGTTTGCCATTGTACTTGGCGGATCTAATGGATGTCTGGACATATCTTCTCCAAGCAAAGTCGGACTTTGTAAAGGTTTGGACATGCTGTGCTTAGGCAAAGTCAGACTTTCTCGTGCTTGTGCCATCTTTTTCCTTCACTCTATCTGGCTTGAAGCAGACTTGCCTCCATTCCATGCCTTTGCTTCTTCTTTGAAGACTCGCCTCCATTCCATGCCCTTGCTTCTTCTTTAAAGATTCGCCTCGCGTCGTCACCCACCTGCAAGAAATAAAATAAACAGATTCAGATTTTCTCTCTCCTGAATTTTTTTTACCACTCTCTCTCCTGAAGCCATGGTGAATTTAATTTTGCCCTCCGGATTTTATCTTTGGCCGGCACAAATTATCTTCCTCCAAAACATTGTCTGGCGAATTTGATTTTGTCCAAGGCATTAAAATATTAAAATATTTTAATTTATTCCAACCCGTTCGTCTTCGACCCATGGCTATTTCGATTTTCCTTTCATTTTTCTTGGCTAAGAGTGTATCTTCCAATTTTATCCTCAATTTCGTCTAGCCAAACCAAAATTTAAGCCATTCCGTCGAAAATTTCATTGCCAGATCCTTATTTTGCTTTGCCGAGGCGAGATTTTCCTTTGCACTGAGCCTAATTTGTTCTGCCAAAGTCAAATATTTCCTTGCTCAGTCGAATTTTTCTAGGCAAAATCCTTGTCCGAATGTCTTCGTTAGGCGACTTTCCTTGATGTCTGACATATTCTTCATCCTTTTGGTCAAGGACGATCCTCCCTTTCCCTTTACCTCGTGCATTTTTCTTTGGTCAAAGTTGGCAATTTCTCGACATTTTCTCCATACTTAGGCAAATTTTGCCTCTTTTCCTTCATCGAGTTGGGCACATTAGGTTTATTCTTAGCCACACATCACGATATTCTTTGCCGCGATTGCGCACTCAAGCTTGGCATTTGTCACTCTCGAGAAAGCGTCAGAATGTCTAGCCAACGTCTTCATTTTTCATTCCTTAGCTTCTTCACTTAGGCAAATATTCGAACCTCTTCTTGGACTTGGCATTGACACTTAGAAAAAAATCTTGTCATCTTAGGCGGACTTCCTTGACATTTTGGACGAAGATCATGGATGTCTTTGGTACCACTAACTCTTCAAGCTTTATGGGCGGTTTGTAGATCTTTAGGACTGAGGCACCATCCCTCTTTTCTAGGGCGAATTCCCTTAACATTTTAGCACTTATTCTCATCATTTTATCCTTTTGAAAGGATTTTCCACCTCTTTATACTTAGCAAATTTCAAAACTCTCCTTAGCTGGGCGCCAACACTTAGTAAAATTTTGATTTTCCTCTCCTTTCCATGTCTAGGCGGACTTTGGATGGCATCTTCCACCAGCATGGCGGACTTTAGATGATCTTGGGATATGCACCTTTAGTGCTGGGCGGACTTCACCAGCTTTTGGCACCTCCTTTCTTGTGAATGGCGGACTTTTAAAACTCTTAGCATTTGCCTTAATACTTTGTCCGCCAGAATGTCATAATATTTGAAATTTTGGTTTTTCCATCTTTTTAGGCTTTACATAGCATATTTGAAAGTACCACTCTTTCTTTGGGCATAAACATAGCAAAATTTTGATTTTCTCTTATCCACATGCCTAGGCCGGACTTTGGATAGCCTTCGGCCAAGTCCCTTTCAAGGCTGAGGACTTTGCAGCATTTTAGACGAGTCTTCAAGTCAAAGCCGGACTTCTGTACTTCTTTGGACGTGCATTCTAGAAGATGGCCGGACTAGAGCTGTCAAGGATATGTCTTCGGTATGTATGGCGGACTTGAGGACTCTTTTGGGCGTCCTCGTGCATAAAGCGGGGACTTTCAAGGGGTCAAAAGGGGACAAAAGGATGTGCAAAGGCGGTCTTTGAATCTAAGGATAGCATCTTGAGTCTTTGGGCGGACTTTTCCTTCCTCCTTGGACATCCTTGGCCGGACTTTGGAAGGATCCTTGACATTGCCTCTTGCTGCATTTGCTTGCCATCAGACTTCTTTCAAGGGCGGACTTGGCTGATGGTCTGGCCATTGGCTCATTTGCCTTAGACATTTCCAAGGGCGGACTTCATTACTTTGTTGGCCATTGCTCAGATTTTTGTGCCATTGATTGCTTGGCTGAAGCTTCACCATTGACTGTGAGCTGAAAGTCTTCCATACTTAGGCGAATATCTCTGTTTTCTCCATGAATCGATGTTCAGTTTTGCCCAGATTTCTCATGAATTTCCAGATTCTCCATGAATGTTCAGTCATTATCTCAGATTTCCGATGAGTTTCTCAGATTTTTCCATGAATTGCTTGGATTTCTTGATTGGTTCGTCAAATTTTCAACCATTTTTAGTGCTCTTTACCAGATTTCTCTGTAATTTTCCAGAATTTCTCACCATTTTTGAACGAATTTTCCAGATTTTTCGAAAAAATTTCAAAATTTTCATTTCGATTTTCTGAGAGATCTATTGAGTTTTTTGAACTTCTGAGTGCGTTTTCAGAACTCGGGACCCTTCTAAAAATAGAAACTTTCCAAAAATAGAAATTTTCCAAAAATAGACCCTAAAAAATAGGGATCCCAGAATTGCCCAAAAGTGCCAAAAAGTAGGTCCTAAAAAATAGGGGGCCCGGGGTGAGAAACCCTAAAAATTTGGAAGTGTCGGATTTGACTGAAACGACAGTCGATCTTCGCCTCCCAGGCCTTCTAAGCACGATGGTGACGTTTACGTGCTGATTCAAGCATGGATTCTTGACTTGGCTCAGATGACTCTCGGCAAACTGACTTGAAACCCTCAAAATGATGACCTCATTGTAAAAAGACAAATGATAAGCAATTGCAACATCGAGGCAAAAAGCGAAAACAGGGGGTCCCCATTTGCAATGGGGCGATGTGTGAAATGGTCACAACATCTAGCGCCAACCTGAATAAATGTTCCTGAACATTTCAAAGATAGAATTTACTTCAAACCCGGAATCTCAGATTAATTCTCACTAACTTATCCCTTGACTAAGAAGAGTACTCAAAAGGGAAGAGAAATCCTAGACTGTATCAAGACCCTCATCCTACAGTTACAAGTGTGTGCACGTGGGTTTATTCCTGTCTCTTAAGACCAACATGACTCTTTGGTTCCATGATGGCTTTCCAGCATATTTTTGGTCTTAGCTCCAAAAGCATCCTTGGATAGAGCCTCGCTGCCAGCGAGCGTCCATAGCCCCGGCGAGGTTATCTGCTATAATCTCATGGAGATTGCTCTACTTCCGGCGATTTATTTCTTTTCTTGTGTTTTGATTTCTTTGGTACACCTGTAGAGATTTCCGCACACCCAAAAGCCAAGTGTTTTGATTTTTCATTCTTTTCTTTTGATTCATTTTGGATATTCTTTTCTTTTCATACATTTCCACACTTTGGCCTGTAAGCAATGAAGCTCACCTGGGCTTGAGCATTATAGTGGCGCTGAAGCAAGACTTCTGATTACCTTCTAGCCAACAACTTCACCTAGGAGACCACACTGACTCAGAGAACTCTTTAAGTGTGTAAAATGTAATAACTGCAAGACTCGGTATCAGGACACAATAGATGACTTCCTTTCCAGTCAAGTACTAACCTTAACCTCAAGATACTTTAGAAACAATTAATTCAGAAATTCATAGATTCTCCATAAACATTTACCCGAGAAATGGACTGAACATGATTTAGCACAGACGCTAAAGTTCTTAAGATACAACGCCCTTTACAAACGGGAGCCCCTTTATTGAAAGCAAAACAAAACGGGCAAGCAAACTAAACTAAGAAAGCAAAGCAACTAATCTAAAACGGAAATAGGCAGGAGAAACCACCTCTGCATGAAACCCAGATTTTAAGCGAAACAGGTTAAAGGCCTAAGTATAATACACCAACTCCTGGCGGGTTTTAGGATGTGTATGCTTTCTTTCGTGAGAATCCTTAGTCGCATTTTTACTTGGCTGTCTTTTAAACTTCAGGAAAAATATTCTTTCAATGGACATATCGAGAAACTCAAGCAAAACGGGAAAGATTAATAGTTGGGGCAACTCATAGGACCATGATCATCCATAACAAGGTGCTCACTCTTTCCGAGATCTCCATAATCAAAAATGATATTCCTTATAATTCAGCGATGGGGAAAAGATACAACCTGGTGGTCTTCATTTGCAGACATGAATTCTTGCTCATCATCCATTGCTCCATCAGGAGGTCGAAGTTGATGGTGAACCATACCACTTGCGTCTGAATCATGGAGATCAACATCATGTTCCAAGCTGGGCGGAGTGTGGTGGAAATTGGATTCAAAATGGAATTTGGGAATTGGGAGTGTTTCATGCGCTGGCTTCTTTTGAATTCCTAGCAATGGATCAAGCCCCAACCTGAATTGTTCTTCATTCTCTATCTCTGTCACAATTGCTTGCTTATCAAGTAGCCTTTCATTTGCTTCAATTTCATCAAGCAATTCCTCCATGACTGTGAATAGTGGATCAAGTGCCGATGCAAAATGTATTTCATATTCTGCTTCCATCCTGGTAGCCCATTGATCGTCAAACGTATCATCTTGCCTCAAGCCGCTTATCATCTTTTCCATCTTGCATGATTGAACTTCTTCATCAAGGATCATTCCTTCCTGAAGTGTATTGGAATCACTTCTTTCTTCATGTTCTCCTCCTCGGATGAATGAACGTTGGAAATTTCCCACGCCATCTCTACTTTGAGCTAAGTCCTCCATTTCTGGTTCTTGATGATCTTCAATAACTTGCAATCTTATATATTCATTCACCTCAGTATGCTGACAGTTGCCTTGGGTGGTTCCTCTTGCTTGAATGTATTCCATTGCTTCTTTGATCTTTACTCCAACGACCTCCTCTGGCATTATGATACTTGGAATATCTTCACCTACTTGATCCCTAAGCTCGATCACATTATCCTGTTGTGACTTATTCTCCATGGTATTAGATGACATTGTGGTATCTTCTTCATTTGGTGCTAAAAATGTTCGAGTGACATATTCAATCCACCCTTTGTCCTTGAAGCATCCATATGGTAACTCTAGTAATCCGAGGTGACATCTAGCATGGTGGATAGCCTCCTCACATGATGTGCAAGTGAACTCTGGATGAGGTGCATTATGAATCCGAGACCAACGAGGGAGCATAACACCATTCAATTGAACATTACCCAGTTTTATCTGATTTTCAATTCTAAGTATGTACCTAGTGAAGGCCTTATACATAACTTCTGGGATGCTATAATCATCAGGTTCCACATCCAACACTCCTAGCTTGGGAACATCCCAAAAGAAAATATTTCCTTGGAGAACGAGCTCTATCCTTGACAAGAATGTCAAGCAATTCATTTCATCATGTTTGGTCGTTTCATGAATCCGGCATCTTCCTGGCAAAGCAAACTTGGACAAATTCCTGGGGTATAGCTGTGCACTCAATTTTCTTTGGATCTGAGCAATATGGAATGGATGCCCATCCATTGAGAAATCTCCTTTTGGATTTTCCATTTCTGATTTTATTTTTTTTTACTTTTTTTGGATTTTTTGATATAAAAGAGATCTAACATATCTCTGATTTGGCATTTCAAAGCTCATACTGGCTCCTTCCAGCTGAATTCCCCTACTTGTGAAAACAATCTAATGTTCAGCCCTCCTTCTAGCGCCAATTCTATGTTGATGTGTGTTTTATCATACACCAAACATTCAGAATAAAAATGTCCAAAGACACTTTATCCTCTCTTGAAAAATCACCGCGTATGCTAAGATTGCGAGAAGATCATATGGCGATTCCAAGGTTTCTTTAGTCGGGTCTCGACGTGTGGATAAGTTCAGTGGTCGTTGTGATAATGCTGGTAATAAACAAGGGGACTTACGTAGAAAGTCTGCACAAGTTCGGGGACTTAGGAAATTTATCTTTGTAGGTTCTCAATTAGGACTTTCAATTGTGGATCTCAAAAAAAATGGCAAAAAGAATAGGGTTCAGAGAATCTAGTCTAAGCCTAAGAAATCAAGAGACAGTAAGGACTTGGTGACGCGAAATAAACCACACTTTGTTTCGCCTCCTGCAGGACAACATACGCAAAGTGGGTGCAATCTTCAAGGGGTTTGTGAGAATAATTTTCAAACCTCGGATAAGGTTGAAGTTAGTCTTCCACACTTAGGAGCTCAGGCTAACTTTACGCATCGGATGAAAATCATCCATCCGAAGAAAGTATGAGCTACACTTCACCAATGAGTCAATACGATCAATCTTTCATTCAATTAACAACTTTTCAAAGCAAATTCTATCTAAGCTAACTTTAATTCTAATCTATGGTGGAAGATAATATGCAACCTCGCTTACTATTCAACAATAAGAAGTGATTCAAGGCAAATCATGCTCAAGAGCTTTTATCATTCAAAATAGTCTCAATGCGACAATATACATAACAGGTCTCCACACCTTACAAATGAGGGGGCGAGCTCAATTTATAGGCTCCCCAATTACAATTCAATGGCCAAGATTGATTTCAAATCAACGGCCGAGATTACAAAATAAAACCCTAATTAGGGTTTGCTACCCTTCGACCAATGAGAAAATTGCATTCGAGGACACTTGTCCTTTTTTACCAAATATGAACCAATAGATAAAATAGAAAGTTGTTGCATGTTGATTTGGAACAATTTGATTGGTTGGAAGATGAGGAGGCGCCACCTCAGCGTGTTGGATGTCTTCCTTGGTTGCTTCGTTTTTCTCCACGTGCTTGCCTTAGAATATTTTCCCTGCCGATGACTCTGTCCGTTGTGCTTGTTCCTTCCTAACTTTGATCTTGGATTCCTTTTGAGACTTTGATTTCTACTTCTTACCTGTACTGGAATCTTTGGAGTCTGGAAGTATCCCCTTGGAATAGGTGTCTGGTCTTGAAGTTGGTTGCTTTGAACTTCCTCCTGCTTAAGCTGGGTTGATGTTATTCCTTTGGATTTCCCCTTTGAGTTCTCCAATTTGTGCCGAGAAATTGTCTAAGTAGGGAGATATGTTTTGGAACACTCTCCTTGTCACCATCTGATTCTGATTGGAAGCTTGTCTTTAATTCTTCACGAGATGAAACCCTTCAAGAAGTTGTCCTGATTGCTTCAACAGGTCTGGGATTGTAGATGAAATCCTTCCAAGATGTCTGGATATCCGTTCAAGTGTCTTGAATTTGGAGAGATACTTTTGTGCTTTTTAAGCCACAATGGGAGAGAAATTGGAATTTCCTCGTGAAGTATTTCGGACTTAGCCAAATTTTGGCTATTAGGGTTCATTTTATGCTGCCTTCATGGCCGGACATTCAACATTTAGCCATGCTTTCGAGCGAACTTTGCACAGTGGTTGCCTTCGATTGAATCGGCGATGTTGTGGACAAATTCCATCCCTGGACAAGAATTTTATTCACTTCCTCTTTATTTTCCTCTTCACCCTTCCTGTTTTCCGTCCAACACTTAGTGAATTCTTGTAGCCAATTTCCTCGTCCTCTCCTTGGGCGGACTTCACATGAGCTTGGACGTTTTCTCTCTCGGCCTAAGTCAGACTTCAAGCCACTTTGGACAAACATTTCTAGGGAGAAGTCGAACTTTATCATGCTTGTGCCATTTCTCAGTTGAGCAAAGTCGGATTTGCTAGTGGTTTCACCATCTTTTCTTTATGCTAGGCGAACCTTCTCAACACTTTGACATTTCTTTTCTTGGTCTCGGTCGGACTTTGCATCATGTTTGCCGTTGTACTTGGCGGATCTTATGGATGTCTGGACATACTTTCTCCAAGCAAAGTCGGACTTCATGATGCTCAAGACATTTTCTTATCCAGGTCGGACTTTCGTTAAGCGTGCCCTTCGGTTGAACAAGTGGGGATTTGCTAGTGGTTTTGCCATCTTTTCTTTAGGCTGGGGCGAACTTTCTCAACACTTTGACATTTCTTTTCTTGGTCTGGATCGGACTTTGCATCATGTTTGCCATTGTACTTGGCGGATCTAATGGATGTCTGGACATACCTTCTCCAAGTCCGGACTTCTATACCAAAAGTTTTGGACACTCATGACATTGCGGCAGATGAGCTTCCATTGCTTCAATGTATCTTTCCGCTCTCATAGAAGCGGCGGAACTTTCCGTTCCGTACTTGCTTCTTCAGGGCTTCCTTTTCCATTCCGTAGCAGCTGCTACTTCAGAATTAGCTCGTGATGCTGCAAAACCAAATAAACGATTCAGGATTTTCTATATCGGTGCCTTCTCCTGGAAGCCATGGTGATTTTGGTGCCTGGTTTTTATCGCGTGCAGGTATGTTCTCAAACATTAATGCAATGAATTTGATTTTGTCCAGGCATTAAAATATTAAAATATTTTAATTTATTCCAATAATTCGTCTTCGACCCATAGCTGTTTGATTTTCCTTTCATTTTTCTTGGCTAAGAGTTTATTTTCCAATTTTATCCCCAATTTCGTCTAGCCAAACCAAAATTTAAGCCATTCCGTCGAAAATTTCATTGCCAGATCCTTATTTTGCTTTGCCGAGGCGAGATTTTCCTTTGCACTGAGCCTAATTTGTTCTGCCAAAGTCAAATATTTCCTTGCTCAGTCGAATTTTTCTAGGCAAAATCCTTGTCCGAATGTCTTCGTTAGGCGACTTTCCTTGATGTCTGACATATTCTTCATCCTTTTGGTCAAGGACGATCCTCCCTTTCCCTTTACCTCGTGCATTTTTCTTTGGTCAAAGTTGGCAATTTCTCGACATTTTCTCCATACTTAGGCAAATTTTGCCTCTTTTCCTTCATCGAGTTGGGCACATTCCGTTTTATTCTTCGCCACATCCTGATATTCTTTAGCACGTGCCCTTTCAAGCTTGGCATTTGTCCTCTCGAAAGCGTCCGAATGTCTAGCCAACGTCTTCATTTTTCATTCCTTAGCTTCTTCACTTAGGCAAATATTCGAACCTCTTCTTAGACTTGGCATTGACACTTAGCCAAAAATCTTGTCATCTTAGGCGGACTTCCTTGACATTTTGGACGAAGATCATGGATGTCTTTGGTACCCTGCTAACTCTTTCCAAGCTTATGGCGGACTTTGTAAGTCTTTAGGACGAGCACCATGGGATATCCCTCTTTTCTAGGGCGAACTTCCTTAACTTCTTGGCACTTATTCTCATCATTTTATCCCTTTGGAAAGGATTTTCCACCTTTCACACTTAGCAAATTTCAAAACTCTCCTTAGCTGGGCGCCAACACTTAGTAAAATTTTGATTTTCCTCTCCTTTACATGTCTAGGCGGACTTTGGATGGCATCTTCCACCAGCATGGCGGACTTTAGATGATCTTGGGATATGCACCTTTAGTGCTGGGCGGACTTCACCAGCTTTTGGCACCTCCTTTCTTGTGAATGGCGGACTTTTAAAGCTCTTAGCATTTGCCTTAATACTTTGTCCCTTGGAAATGTCATAATATTTGGCAGAAATTTTGATTTTCCATCTTTTTAGGCTTTTACACTTAGCATATTTCGAAATTTCCCTCTTTGCTGGGCATAAACACTTAGCAAAATTTTTGATTTTCTCTTATCACATGCCTAGGCGGACTTTGGATAGCCTTCAGCCAAGTCCCACCTTTCAAGGGCGGACTTCACAAGCATTTTGGACGAGTCTTCAAGTCAAGGCGGACTTCTAGCCTTCTTTGGACGTGCATTCTAGAAGATGGCGGACTTTAGAGCTGTCAAGGATATGTCTTCCAGTATGTATGGCGGACTTCAGGACTCTTTTGGACGTCCCTCTGTGCATGGCGGACTTTCAAGGGGTCAAGGACAAGGATGTGCAAGGCGGTCTTTGGAAGATCCTAGGATAAGCATCTTGAGTGCTGGGCGGACTTTCCTTCCTCCTTGGACATCCTTGGCGGACTTTGGAAGTTCCTTGACATTGCCTCTTGCTGCATTTGTTTGCCATCAGACTTCTTTCAAGGGCGGACTTGGCTGATGGTCTGGCCATTGGCTCATTTGACTTAGACATTTCCAAGGGCGGACTTCATTACTTTGTTGGCCATTGCTCAGATTTTGTGCCATTGATTGCTTGGCTGAAGCTTCACCATTGACTGTGAGCTGAAAGTCTTCCATACTTAGGCGAATGTCTCAGTTTTCTCCATGAATAGATGTTCAGTTTTGCCCAGATTTCTCATGAATTTCCAGATTCTCCATGAATGTTCAGTCATTATCTCAGATTTCCGATGAGTTTCTCAGATTTTTCCATGAATTGCTTGGATTTCTTGACTGGTTCGTCAAATTTTCAACCATTTTAGTGCTCTTTACCAGATTTCTCTGTAATTTTCCAGAATTTCTCACCATTTTTTAACGAATTTTCCAGATTTTTCGAAAAATTTTCAAAATTTTCATTTCGATTTTCTGAGAGATCTATTGAGTTTTTTGAACTTCTGAGTGCGTTTTCAGAACTCGGGACCCTTCTAAAAAATAGAAACTTTCCAAAAATAGAAATTTTCCAAAAATAGCAACTTTCCAAAAATAGACCCTAAAAAATAGGGATCCCAGAATTGCCCAAAAGTGCCAAAAAAGTAGGTCCTAAAAAATAGGGGGCCCGGGGTCAGAAACCCTAAAAATTTGGAAGTGTCGGATTTGACTGAAACGACAGTCGATCTTCGCCTCCTAGGCCTTCTAAGCACGATGGTGACGTTTACGCGCTGATTCAAGCATGGATTCTTGACTTGGCTCAGATGACTCTCGGCAGACTGACTGACTTGGAACCCTCGAAATGATGACCTCATTGTAAAAAGACAAGTGACATGCAACTGCAACACCGAGGCAAAAAAAGCGAAAACAGGGGGTCCCCATTTGCAATGGGGCGATGTGTGAAATGGTCACAACATCTAGCGCCAACCTGAATAAATGTTCCTGAACATTTCAAAGATAGAACTTACTTCAAACCCGGAATCTCAGATTAATTCTCACTAACTTACCCCTTGACTAAGAAGAGTACTCAAAAGGGAAGAGAAGTCCTAGACTGTATCAAGGTATCCTATCCTTCAGTTATAAGTGTGTGCACATGGGTTTATTCCTGTCTCTTAAGACCAACATGACTCTTTGGTTCCGTGATGACTTTCCAGTATATTTTTGGGTCTTAGCTCCAAAAGCATCCTTGGATAGAGCCTCGCTGCCAGCGAGCGTCCATAGCCCCGGCGAGGTTATCTGCTATAATCTCACGGAGATTGCTCTACTTCCGGCGATTTATTTCTTTTCTTGTGTTTTGATTTCTTTGGTACACCTGTAGAGATTTCCGCACACCCAAAAGCCAAGTGTTTTGATTTTTCATTCTTTTCCTTTTGATTCATTTTGATATTCTTTTCTTTTCATATATTTCCACACTTTGGCCTGTAAGTAATGAAGCTCACCTGGGCTTGAGCATTATAGTGGCGCTGAAGCAAGACTTTTGATTACTTTCTAGCCAACAACTTCACCTAGGAGACCATACTGACTCAGAGAACTCTTTAAGTGTGTAAAATGTAATAACTGTAAGACTCGGTATCAAGACACAATAGATGACTTCCTTTCCAGTCAAGTACTACCCTCAACCTTAAGATACTTTAGAGACAATTAATCTAGGCTTCACAGATTTTCAACAAATATTAATCGAAGAAATGGACTGAACATGATTTAGCACAGACGCTAGAGTTCCTAAGACACAACGCCTTTCACAAATGGGAGCCCCTTTATTGAAAGCAAAACAAAACGGGCAAGCAAACTAAACTAAGAAAGCAAAGCAACTAATCTAAAGCAAACAAAACGGAAAGGAAACCTACTCTAAACGAAAACAAAAAATTTTAAGCAAACAACAGTATATACAACTCCTAGCATGATTTCTCAGGATGTGTAATAACAACAAAGTAGCAGTCATAGTGCGAAGTTTTGCAAACTTGTCTTTAAACTCAGAAAAATATTCTTTCAATGGACATATCTGAAACTCAAGCAAAACTTCAGGAAAGATTAGTAGTTGGGGCAACTCACTCGGACCATGATCAATCCATAAACAAGTTATCTTTCCTGAATCTCCATAATCAAAATGATATTCCTTATAGTCAACAGTAGGGAAAGATACAACCTGGTGGTCTTCATTTGCAGACATGAATTCTTGCTCATCATCCATTGCTTCATCAGGAGGTCGAAGTTGATGGTGAACCATACCACTTGCGTCTGAATCATGGAGATCAACATCATGTTCCAAGTTGGGCGGAGTGTGGTGGGAATTGGATTCAAAATGGAATTTGGGAATTTGGAGTGTTTCATGCACTGGCTTCTTTTGAATTCCTAGCAATGGATCAAGCCCCAACCTGAATTGTTCTTCATTCTCTATCTCTGTCACAATTGCTTGCTTATCAAGTAGCCTTTCATTTGCTTCAATTTCATCAAGCAATTCCTCCATGACTGTGAATAGTGGATCAAGTGCCGATGCAAAATGTATTTCATATTCTGCTTCCATCCTGGTAGCCCATTGATCGTCAAACGTATCATCTTGCCTCAAGCCGCTTATCATCTCTTCCATCTTGCATGATTGAACTTCTTCATCAAGGATCATTCCTTCCTGAAGTGTATTGGAATCACTTCTTTCTTCATGTTCTCCTCCTCGGATGAATGAACGTTGGAAATTTCCCACACCATCTCTACTTTGAGCTAAGTCCTTCATTTCTGGTTCTTGATGATCTTCAATAACTTGCAATCTTACATATTCATTCACCTCAGTATGCTGACAGTTGCCTTGGGTGGTTCCTCTTGCTTGAATGTATTCCATTGCTTCTTTGATCTTTACTCCAACGTCCTCCTCTGGCATTACGACACTTGGAATATCTTCACCCACTTGATCCCTGAGCTCTATCACATTATCCTGTTGTGGCTTGTTCTCCATGC
>VDFB02200102.1:0-19873 GCA_007258455.2 Sequoia sempervirens
CACATTTGTATACATATATACATATACATATACATATATATATATATACACACATATACAGATATAGTGGTAGATAGCTTATAAGTTTCCTTAGAATATATATATACACATTTATAGATATAGTGGTGGATAGCTTATAAGTTCACTCAGAATTTCGCTCGGCCTTCAGATTATTTGGCCTTCCAATTCCCATGAAAAGGGTGGCAGAGGTAGTTATTGGTTGCTTTGGGAATAGTCAGCATTTTCTAGGCTGCGTGGATAGAGAAGGTTGCAGAAATTAAATGTTGGTTTGCATCAACATTAATTGATGTATGCTTTGCATGTACTGGCGATGGGCCTAATAAGACCAATGATAAATGGAAGCCATAAATGTAACAGTTTAGCCTAACACAAACAACAACAGTGAACAGTCCCTTATGCAAAACATGGAGTACATAACATTAACTATTTTACTACATTCCAAGCATCGCCACAAAACAAAATATGTGAAGGAAACAATATTGTTATCCACACTCACGTAGATGGCCAAACCTACAAAACACTAAAAATGGCAATGCCAAAAGCATAAAAAAACATACCTACAAAATCCGAACCATATCAAACAATATCACTATGAACAAAGTATTGCTATCTACACCTGCTCATATATATAGTTGTAAATATGTCTCTATTTGCATATGCATATACATAAATACGCACGCATGCAATTGACATTTCCCTATCCTATACAACTTCTTTGTACATATGTGTGTAGATATTTGGTTGCCTCTTGGATATCTATGCATATATGCATACATAGTTCAAAATTTACAACTATCTATGAGTTATTCTAAACATAAACAAAAACACGGCTTCCAATAGTGCCTCACATACAAAACCCACAAAACACAAAAAGCTCTCACTAACATATTGACTCAAAACCTTCACCACAAAAATGCCAACCCTAAATGAATCAATATTGGTTTCAACCATAACCCAGATGAGGTAATTCACCAAAAACATAACACATTAACTATTTTCCATCCATTCACACAAGACCCTTATTGTCTTGAGTTTTATTTTATAGTTTACATGTATACATTGCTATCCTTCTCAGATAGCATTTACAAAAAAAAAATCAAATCTTTTAGGGAAATCCCACAAAACACAAGAGATCTCAATTTCAACATTCACCAGAAACACAATAGATTAACTATTTTCCAACCATTCACACAAAACCAGAGCCATAAATGGAATAATATAAACAACAGTCACTGACATGCCAAAATCTACAAAACTATACAATCTTTCCAACAACAATCGACACAACAAAACAATATTTCTTTCAAGAATAACCCAAATGAGATGCACCTCTACATGTTTCCTTCAATAACACCCCTTCCCACTTGCTTCCTCTTTCCTCCATTCTTTCTCAACAACCTTTGAAACAAGACTACAAAATTATCACAACCCTCACAATTTGCAACCATCGACGCATGCAACAAAACAGAAGATAACCTTCAACCGCCTTCACATAAATTGCATAGTCGTTCGACACACTTGCACCTTCATAGAAACTTTCCCTCCACACTCACTGCTACCTTCAACAATAACAAAAACCCTCACAATGACACCAAAGAATATGTTATCGATAACTAGATAGACATTCATTTTGTTTTCCAAGGACTTTAAAATAGATGGTACTTGTTCCATCACCACTACATGGAAACCATATAGCAATCAATGCTAATGACATTTCGTTGGCCTCCTCTACACTTTGGTCATTTTACCGGACTCCTATATACTCACGCCAAATACCCGCTACCTTTTACATAGCAATGGAGACCCAAGTCCAACACCTTAAACCGGCAGGGTTGACGAAAAAATTGACCATAGTATAACCCATCCGCCAAGTTTTCCTCAGTGCCAGAGAAGCTAAAAAATGGTGAGGCTGATGAAAATTCTGGGAAAAGTTGACACAAATAGCTTATCGTTTAATAAATTTTTCAACTTGAAGATGAAAGAAGGTAGCAACATATTCAACTAGTCAAATGAGTTTAATACTCTAATCGACCAATTAATTTCTATCAATATTAAATTTGAAGACGAAATAAAAGCCATCTTGCTATTGTTTTATCTTCCCAATAATTGGGAAGGAATTATGATGGTAGTTAATAACCAAACATCCAAAAATAAAGGATCCAACATAAAAAGGGAATGTGTTGAACTTTGATGATGTGGCTACAATTATTCTCAAGGAAGACATGCAAAGAAAACGTCAAAGTACTTTATTCGAAGAGGCTTTGATTTTATAGAATAGGGGGATATCCCAAGAATAAGGAAGATAAAATAATAAAAGAATATATAAATCTCACAAGATATCTAAATCTAGGGACATCAATACAAATTATCGGTTTTTTGGTAAGGAAATGCCACATAAAGAGGAATTGTTGGTCATTCAAGAAGGTAGAGAGTTAATCAAAAGAAAAAGAGGTAAATGCAACATATGAAGAGGATACAAATGCATGATTTTTATCTACAAGTGAAACTACAAATGGTTTGTGGGTGTTGGATTATAATGCTTCTTTTCATGCCTCTAAATATTGAGAAATTTTCAAAAATTATTGAGAAGGAAACATTAGTATGGTCTATCTTGGTATCGATGAACCTTATGTTATTGTCGATAAATATGTGATATTAAAACTAAAAAATGGAAATAATTGGTTGTTGCAAGATACAAGACACATTCCTCAACTCAAGAAGAATTTGATTTATGTAGGATAGCTAGATGCTCAAGCTTGTAGCATCTCTTTTAAGTTCAACACTTGGAAGGTGACAAAGGAGCCTTAGTGATTCCAAGAGGTAGTAAATTGGGAACTTTGTATATGCTAGAGAGTCATGTTGAAGTTGGAATTGTGATGCCAGTTGTGGAAAGTAGGATAGAGCCTTGATACAAGAAGCTCGATCATATGAGCAAGAAGATCCTTGAGAATTTTAACAAATAGGATCAACTTCTAGGTTTAAAATCTTTTGTTTATACTTGTGCATGGGCATTGAATTTGCAAAAAATAAAGGAGGATCATTTTCTTTATTCAAGGGAATGACAAGAAGATATAACCATTGGAACTAGTGTATTCAAATGTTTTTGGTCCCACTTAGGTAATTTATATTGGTGGATCAAATTAATTTTTTACCTTTCTTGACAATTTCACTTGAAAGGTTTGGGTTTATATGATAAAAAGGAAGTTTGAAGTATTTGAAAATTTTAGAAATTTCAAAGAAACTATTGAAAACCAAACTGGAAACAAAATCAAGTGCTTCAAAACTAATAATGGTGGAGAGTTTTGTTCCTTGGAGTTTGATAATTTTTATGAAAATAATGGTATACAATGAATCAATATTGTCCCTTTAACCCCTCAAGAAAATGGTGCAAGTAAGAGTTTGAATCGAACAATTTTGGAGAGAGCTCACAACATGATTTAAAATGGAAGGATTGGGTAAAGATTTTTTGGTAGAGTTAGTTAATGCAACAATGTACTAGACTAATCAAGGTCTACCTTCTCAATTGGACTTTAAGATTTTGAAGGACAAGTGGCTGGGAAGAAGAATTACTAAAAATCATTTGCGAGTGTTCAAGTGAAGCATTTGTTCACATTCCACAAGAGAAAAGAATGAAGTTGGATATCAAGTCAAAAGCATTTTTTTTGTTGGATACGACGATAAGAAGTACAGTTACTGATTGTGGGATCACATCACCAAACTTGTAACTCATAGTAGAGATGTGATTTTTAATGAAAGAGTAATATCATTTTTTCAAAACAAAGGAAGTTGACAAAATAATATGTGCCAATAAATTATGATATTGGAATAGAAGTGATTTCTTTAAATCACTACAAACTCATCAATGAAAACATACACATCTACAACCCCATACTCTACCTAATACCTATGTGTATGATATAGACAATCAAGTTTTAATGTAGCCAAATCAAAAATACATCTCCATTAGATGCAGTCCTTTTGAATCACAAGGACTAGCATCAAATATTTCAAATTCTAAAGAAGGTAATTCACAAGAGTCAATTCCCCAGTTGAGGAGGTTCACTAGGGAGCACTAACTTCTTGCTAAATATGACGTTTGCATAATCTATTAATATTTGATCAAGTATAGCCAAATACATTTAGAGATGCTTCTAGTGACAAAGATAGTGATTATGATATTAATTTAAATGCTCCTATAAGTTTTAATATCAACATCATATTTACCATTAATATCACTATCTCAATACTTCCCTTAATATTTGTTGAAATCCTATGGTGACAAAAGTACTACGAATATCATATCTATTCGTATAATTCAATTTGTAAAGGTTTCTTCCTTTTTTTGTTTCTATTCTCAAGCACGGGCCTAATAGTTTTATCAAAACATTAAGAAAACATTGACATTCCTACCATCCTAATTTCCACGATAGTTTTAGATTATATTTAGCTTTTTAGAATTTCACACATCGTTCTGTTTAGAATCTTCTTTGTTGTTTGCAGCTTTATGCATTGCATAATAAAAAACATGACTATGCAGTCATAATAGTTAGGTTTTTAGAACTGTTTATTTTAAAAATAGTTTTCTACTAATAATCGTGCTTATATGAGCAGACTAGACATTGATTTCAATTAAGGATGTTGTACTCTATTTTTTGAATTGAATAATACATATTTCTTTCCAGCATTGTTGTTCACTTTCTATTAGAGAAAATTTTTATTGATTATTGAATGTAATGATTTTTTAAAAATTTAGCTCAAAAATTTAGTATTCTCAATTGGTATCAGAGTAGGTTGCATAAATATTTCTCAGGAAACTGTAGGTTAACGATTCTCTCCCAGAAATATTAGAATGGCAAATGGTGGAAATTTTATATTTTAGCTTTCATTGTTTATTAGATACAACTATGACCATTGGAGTATAAAGATGAAGACCCTACTATTATCTCAAGATCTCTAAGAATTAGTAGGAGGATACACAAAACTTGCAAATCAGACATTTGCGTTAAATGCTTTAATAGAAAATCAACAAACTCAGTTGAAAGAAAACAAAAAGGAGGATAGTCAAGCTCTATTTTCCATCCAATCTGCATTGGATGTCATTTTTTCCCTGTATAGCTAGTATGACAAAGTCAAAGGATACATGGGAGGCTCTATAAACTACATACCAAGGATCTAAAAAAATAAGATTGGTAAGAATTCAAACCTTTTGAAGAGATTTTGAAAATTTGGGGATGAAAGAAGCTGAGTCTATTCAACATTTTATTACTAGGGTTCAAAGTATTGTGAATCATCTTAACACTCAAGGGGAAAGTGTCACATAGCAAAAAATTGTAGAATTTTTTTCAGATCCCTTCAGAGCCAAAATTTGATCTAGTGGTCATAACCATTGAAAAAAGTAAAGATCTAACCACATTCAAAGTTTTAGAGTTGATAGGGTTTTTGCAATCTTAATGGGAGCTTTTTACATCTAGAGGATGTGGTAGAGGAAGAGGAAGAGGAAGAAATTATGTGGATTGTAGAAGCATTCATTGCCAATATTGTGAAATGTATGGACACTATGAATCTGAATGTAGAAGGAAAAATATGATTTGAATAAGTCAAGAGCGAACTATACTAAAGAGTCTTTCAAAGAAGCAAAATACTTTATATTCTTCACTTGCAATTTGTAAAAATAACTTCAAAAGGATGTCTAGTTCTTGGATATTGGTTTGCTCAAATCATATGATAGGAAAATCTGATCTCTTTGTCAAATTAGATGAATTTGTGGAGTCAATTAAATTTTGGTGATGATGAAGGGGTTGATGTAATAGGAAAAGGTACCCTTACAGTGAAATCCAAGCAAGGAGAAAATAAATTTATGCATGACACTTTGCATGTGCCTAAATCATAGCTTAATCTATTAAGTACTGGGTAGCTTGCAACAAAAAAATACAAGATTGTGTTTGAAGATAACCTATGCAAAATATTTGATAAATTAGATAACCATCATCTTATAGCAAAGGCTTGTATGAGAGAGAAAAAATTATTTCCTCCCACATTGGTATTGGCTAAGATGCATCTTGTAAGACCCCACTTTGCATTTGAATAATAAAATCTTATTTTTGTTATATATTTCTCCTCAATAGATGCTTAGATATATTTCAAACAACACATAGTATGATTGTGTGACAATGTGCTTGTATTTCATTTTGACATGTCTTATTATCACTGCCATGAAGGTGTTAGGCACTAATAAACTATGAATACAAATTCAAATTGCTGTACAATTAAATTTTATTTGAGCCATCAAATTAATGTGATATATGATTATTTCTTATGACTTCATTGGTAATGTGCAGGTAAGAAAGGGTTTCAATATGAGAAGGAAAAACCACTGACAACAAATTGAAAGACATCCTCTTGTGGTTATGTATTCAATTTCCTTATTTTGTAGCTTAGAAGGAAATAGGGATATTATGTTTATTCTTTTGGGATAAGAGGGTATTAATTGTGTCATGTGAGATGTGAGTTGGGGTTAAGGTTTAAAAAAGCTTTATCCAAGTTTGAATTTCGGATGAGTCCTTAAATGAGACTTTAAAGAGGGTTGTTGGTCAATTTCCTTCATTGGGATGCAAAAATAAACATCCTAGGGTCTATACCATAGTGCTAGGGGTCAAGTAGGCATACAATAATGCCCCTAGGACATGATTTGACCCCTGTAAAGTCCTCTTTATGGAAAGTGACGAGTTTTGAAGAGAGGATGGGATGGAAAGATGGGGCAAGGTATTCCAAGTGCATAATGCTTCTTCAATAACGAAAAGACTATCATTGATGGAGGTAGGTATACTTCACACCTCCTCATCCATAGGTTGTAGGTTGAAACTCCTATATATTTTGGAGAGGAAGAATGAGTGGGGTGCTACCCACTTCTCCTTTGGAGAACTCTAGTTGAGATAGCATAAAATATGCGAAGAGGAGTGAATTCCTCCCTTTCTGGAGAGATTGTGATAAAGATGGCTTGGCTAGGAGAGGAAAGATGGATACAAGAGTTCCATCTCTTAATAAATAAAAAAAAAGAGATAAGTTCTTCCTATTTTCATGTACTTTGTTTATTTGTTGTAAGATGATGCTAGGTTGTATGTATCATGATTAAGAGTAGAGAGAGTAGAGAGCCTAGATGCATGAAACTTGGTCCTATGTTAATCTTATTTCATTGTAAAAACTTGAAAAAAAAAATCTGCATTCATCTTTTTGGAGTTCAAATACTTTCTTGCTTTTCGGCATGGCTAGAGCCCACGAGGCTCCATGATGCCATTATGGTAGGGTGGAGAGCAAGCCTCATTTATTTGTGTGTTATCCTTGTATCCCTGAACATTGGTTGTAATATGGTTTAAGTAGAATTATTTTGTGAAATGAAAGAATCGAAGAGTTAGGTCTATTTGGCTGCATGTTGGCTAGTTGCTTCATATTTGAGTATCAATTGAATCATGATAAGTTAAGTACAAAATCCATGCCTCCTTAGGAGAAAGTGTAACCCTCCAAGAAACTATCGTCAAAGGTAAAAAGAAAGACTAACTATGTGAACCTAAAACACCCTATTGTTGTAAGACCAAAGAATAGTTAAAACAAACATAGGTATAACATTATAGGAATAGCTACCTACTACAAAAGTGGTCAATTTTAAATAAACTTGATTTATAGTTACTACTAAAATAAATGGATCTCTAATGACTTACATTTTGTTATTTCCTTGGCATGGAAAAATTGAGTGTAGACTAATTTATGTTACTTTGCTTCAATGTTGCAATTAAATTTATCTTTGGTTCACATTAAAAGTTAGAACTACCATTCTCTAGGAGTTTTATCAAAGAGTAAAACAAACTGGTTATGGAGATAAAAGTCCCTTCTAGTTGTTTGAAATAATTCCAGTATTCTTTCATTATAGAATTGATGTCTGCAATGAAGAAAGCATAGATAAAAATAGATTTACTAGTTTGGTTTGTTTAAACCCTGCTTAGCCTATGGAAATATGTAAAGCCTTAGGTTTTGTAGTTAATCAAACATAGCTGCACAATGTTACACCCAACACCAATACAAGATATCCTTGAAAGGGTGTAGGGAACACTGGATTCTAGCAAGTTTACTGCAACCCTCCTTTAGAGTGACATAGCAAGATGTGTATCCCATTATTTTATTTTACGCAGTTGAGAATTTAAATTAACATATATGAGACCTAAGATCACTAAACAAGACTAAAATAAAATATAGTGAGCATCTCATGTAGTGCATGTATCTATGATTTTAGATAAAAGAATTGAGTTACAGTTTACTAAATGAATGCAGAATGAAATAAAAGATAAGCGAATGCATTTAAGGCGGCAGTAGTGTAGCTAGGCTTATCTACTCTTCTCAGGCTCCCCTGTTTGCTATTTCTAGACTTGAAATCAACCCCCTCCTCAGTATAAACAAGCACTATAAGCTATGACAGTTCACAGGATCTAAGAAGGAAGGCCGAGAGGAAGATTTTAAAAGGAAAAACTAACAAGGATTTAATAATATTTTATGCCATTTGCACTCAGCTATTGTTACAATTCTCATTTTTACCATAACTTTAAACAGGTGATTGAAGTTATATTGAGTGCGCCCTTCACGTCCAACTTTTGTTCTAGAGTCCAATGCATTGGGTGACCTATGCAAACGTACCACTCATACACTATAGTTATACATTCAATGGGCCCAAATGAAATTTAAAATCTTGCATCGTTGATAGGCATAGACTTGAGTGACTCCTGCGTAAATGGGAGATCAAGAAAGTTTAGAGATATGGGTGTGAAATTATCTCTACTACAAATTCTTAGAATTCTAGAACTCACAATTGTTAGGAAAGTATATCGTTAATGCTATAGCCAGGGGTTTTCGATATAATCAGCCTCTTCATAATTTTAATTTCACCTTACCACTAAGTTCCAAAGTAGCACTTATTCAACTAGCCAGTCTATCACCATGCTTATGAAATGGTCAATTTGGGGTATGTAAGAAGAGATTTATAGCAGGATAGCCATATCACATCAGACCTTGCACAGAGATCAATAGATAGATTTTTGGGCATCGTGATTTATGGGCTAGTCTACTTATGCATTTAAATTACTTTTATTACATTACAGTGTTAGTGTATGTTGGATTATGTGAAGGCCAGGAATGCTGAGATTAGACCTCCCTTTTGTAAAGCCCTCTTTGATATATTTCAAGGAAGTAGTTGGTCTGTATCGACAACCATACCTTCACTCCACTTAAAATGACCAATATCTTTTCAAGTGGATATTTTCCCCTCAAACAGTGTTTAAGCATTAACTACTTAGTGGTCTTCTTGCAGCTTAAGGAAAGGAATAACGAGCTTATATTGATTATCCTCCTTAGCATTAATGTCTGCCCAACCGCATCTTAAACACGTTACTTAGGATAAATAAATAAAATAATTATTAAAATAGTATTATATCTACTACACAGCCCTGACATCTTGATGTAGAATTTTGTAGATGCTAGCTCACTTCTACCTACCCTGGCGCCCCTCATCATTGATGGATGCCTCATCGTTTACTCAAGATATGGATGGGAGAGCACATCATCATAGGAAATCTCTCTAAAATCGGTTCAGATTAAGTGCATAAATAAGTGTGGAGTGGAATTTAGTTGAAGATTGGGTTATATTTTTTAGCAACCTCATATCTCAGATAGTGTTTTTGCAGTGCTCATTACTTCATCATATCAATTGTTGGGTTAAATCAATTTGAGGCCATCGTCCTTTGACTCAAAAGTCAGGGCAGCAACATTAAAATTTAGTTTGATTATGGTAGTGTGGTTGGCTCAATAAGTGTAGAGGGAATAGTGCATCCACCCATAATTATAGAATGTAAGTGATAAAATGTTTATTGCTAAACTATTAACGATACCATCAAATTTTTAGATTGAACGAGAGTTAATATAGTTATTACATTCAATTTTATAATAATTCATTTGGTTAGTTAGATAATAATGTTGATTAAAGATTCAGTTGCATGTGAGGTAAAAAATAAAAGTAATAATAGTATGGGATAAATATTATGGGTTTAAGCATAATATTAACGTTAATAATGTCCGTGTAACACTATTATATCCATATAAACATCAATGTTAACTTCTGGCCATATAAGAGTATCAACATAATCACTTAATTAAATAATAGAGTCAATGTTACAAATTTTGATTCTTTATTCATTGATGAAATATTCAAATGTGAAGTTCTGCTAATTTCAAACTGTGAAGAGAGACCTTGTTGCTCATAATTAAAAAAAAAAATCAAAAGAAACCTATACTATAATCCCATATGTGTCTTGGTAATGGTACAGATTTCCCAGATATCTTAGTTGTACAGAAATTTTTCCTAAATGATATTACCAGTTCTTAGTGCTCTACGTTGGCTTAACCATGACATATTTGTGAATTTAGTTGTCTGCTTAATGCAACGCTTCTTGGCGAATCTTATAATGATGGAAGACAAGTCCAATTAAATAGTGAAATAATATCCAGCTTGCATTTGTATTGAGCGGACGTAAATAAAGAAACAAAAAAAAACAAAGAAAGAAATTTTATAAAATAACATGAGCAAAACAAAAAAAATGAAAAAAAAAATTGGTGAGATAATTCGCATGTACCATCTCTAAACATAGGGTTGCTATTAAAAATCTCTATGTCTTGGAAGAGAAAATCCACTTGCAGCCACTTGCCACGTGCCACATGCCACGTTCCGTATTCTATTTATTTGGAAACCAGCATATAAACTTGCTCTAGATTTTTTTAAAAAATTACTTTAATTAAGTGTAATCCACATACGTGTACTTCTCCCTAAATACTTTTATTCATTTAAAGATAATTTTAAGTATTTATATAAAGGTTTTAAATAATATCTTTAGGATTAATTTAATTACCTTTATAGGTATTTATTAAAGATAATTTATGTTTGGATTTTAAGATTATTTTAATTATATTTAAATTTTCTTAGAAAGATTATTTTGTTAAATAAAATTTAAACTATAAATTTAAGATATATAATTTTATGAGGAATATTTATAATTTTATTAAATATAAAATATTTGTAAGATGTGGTATTAAATGTAGTATTGTAATGTAGTATTAACGTAGGATTGAGAATAAGGTTAAAGTTATTGAACAATAAAAATAAATAAATGAATAAAGAGAAATTGATCTTATGGGTAATTTGCCTTATGAATGACAACAATAAGTTCAATAATATCCTTATGAAAGTTTAGGGTACTGTTAATAATAATATTATGTACAGATGGTGTTAATATATATGTTCTTGGAAAAAAAAATGTCGGGTTTTGTAGGAAAAAAATATGGGCATGACACATACCCTCAAGGCAACCACAGATGATTCATGGTTATGGCACCAACAGTATGGTTGTTTTAATTTTCAAGGATTAAGTTTGTGTAATGCCCCGTCTTGTAACCTAAGGAATGATGCATTGTCTATGAAAGTGTAATAATTTTTTTTTTGGATGTATTTATTAGATTAATTAATTGCAAACATTCCCTAAGTAACGTGACATGACATTATCTGTAAATTCCCATAGACGACAATAGTATTTAACATTGCATATATTTATGTCACATTAACTTAGAAACACGCCTTAAATAACATTTAAATTACATTATTAAAGCTATAAAGTACAAATAAGAAACTTTCATTACATTGCATATGAAATAACTTTACAATACTCATTTTCCAAATGAGGTAGATCAATAATAGTTTACAATTACGTGTTACAAATATTCTCCTCATCAACAATTGAGGAGCGTTACACATATACAATTTTCCATTGTTTCAAATAAGAAGGTACATATATCCACAAGTGAGCTCTCCATTCAAGAAGCACTTGATGTCATGATCAAGAACTGGGGACCCAATAGAGTAAGGTACACATTCCACCCAACCATGTGGTACCTGTAGGTCCACCCCCCGTGCTAGGAGATAGTAAAAAGGTTCCCTAGACATAACCTACTAACCCTAAACACAAGTAAAAACCAAAGACAAATTACACAAGTACAAACTTAACTTATTGGTTACATTGCTTCCAAAATCAGGATAATCAAATATACAAAGTTCACAAGGATACTGTTATTTTAGGTGGAGTGTCATCGCAATGTTGCAAAGGTTGCACTAGTGTTTCTTCCTAGGTTTCGGCCCCCAACTTGGGTTACCCAGGTAACCTCTTACGAAACCCGGCCCCATAAGTAAAGTGTTGCGGAATCGAATATCCTTTAAAACAACAAGACTTCGATTTGCCATTCCAGGCCTTCTCGACTTATTTTCAAGACTGTACTAGCCCTTGAGTCTATAAGTGAGGCTTAATAATCTAATTAAATATTTTAAACTATCTAATGTTTTGTTTTAATTTTCACTGACTTACTAACTCTACGTAAGTTACCCAGGCACCACTTTGTGTGTTGGCCCTCACACAGAGCCACTCCCCTAAGAATAACACAAGGAATCTAAGTTCTCTAACTAAGGTAAACAAGGTGCACAAGAATCAACATATAAGACCAAACATATCATAACGGACATCAAATTTTTGTTCATAAAACCAGGTGTCTATACACCATGCAAAACCATGTGCACTACCCTAGTCAACTCAAGGATTGTATTTAAACAAATATCAACTCCCACATTAAAATAAACCTATTTGGAAGACTTGTAATTAAATATTATCCCAATTCACCCAGTAATAATGAATACAATTTTAAAGCAAATTAAAGCTCAATAAGAATCTATTGTTAGGATTTACTAAATCCATTCAAATCAGTCAAATATAACAAGAAATAAATCAACTTGACTATAGTTCTATTCTCACACAATAAAAGAAATCATAAAAAAATTCACCTAATTTGATTCTCTCTCAATTTCATATAAATATATATATCCAATTTTCTTTTCCAATATCACTACACTAAAGATAGTTAATCTTAAACTTAAAAGCATTTAAATTCAAAAGAAAACTCATTTTAATACTATAATTATTTCCCTAAAACTTAATAAGTTAAAATCTTTCAATTATTTATATACAAACACACACACACACACACACACACACACACACACACATATCTATAGACGTATATATACACATATATATATATACATAATGTAAATAAAATTATACATTTAAATATTGTCAAATCTGTATTTAATTTAAGCAATCCGAAAACAAAGTAATACATAACGAATGTGTTTTAGGGCCGAGCAAATTTACAGCTGCAACCAAAGTTTAGGGTTGCGGTGGTTTTACCAAGCGTCGGCTCCATACATGGGGCCGGCCTATGTGGTGGGGCGGTGCTGGGGCTGCTCCCACTGTCACCTCCCTTAGGGGTGGCAATTGTGGGAACGGCCACAGCCCTATCCCCATTAAAAATAGAGTCATCAAACATAAAAATAAAATCTGTGGGTTATACCCTACGAAAATTTAGTATTCGAAATCGTTTTTCTCTTAAATTCCATTTTTAAAATATTTCCAAACCCATATCTCGCCTATACGGCGACTTCAAAAAAAAATCCATGTATTGAATACAAAATTTTCACAATCCAATTTATATATGAATGTATATATATATATATGTGAAAATATATATATATATATATATATATACATTTATAATTAAAAGATAGATAAAATACTAAATCAGGTATTTACTTTCAACAGGGCTTTTCATCAAGAAGTTTGAGAAATTTAGCAGTATACACAATTCTTCCGAACAATTTCTAATTTAATAACAGAGGGTTTCAATTTCTTCTTCCAAATAAATGATTTCCTTCATAAATTATTTACTCAAACTATTTTCTACAGAGACTATAATAGAGGTATATTTTTAATCATAGCTACAGAGAAGTAACAACCTACAAATCTTTTTTTTTGAATCTTTTCTTTTGTTTTCCCTGTTTTCTCTATATATCCTTGTTTTCTTGAGATTTACATAGAAATTAACAAATCCTTATAGAAAGATTACCAGTAACCATTTACCGAGAGGAACAAGAGTTTTAACAAAATAAAATTTCTTCTACAAGTAATTTAAAATTTATTTACACAGACAATCTTTTCCAAAGTAACAAATTTAAATACACAGGAAAATACTTGTATTCCTGTAGCTTCAGAAACTTGTCTGTAGAAGAAAAGATTTGTTTGCCTGATGCGTGCAATCTTCAAAGCCCCTCCAGAACACCAATATCCAGAAGAAAACAAATCCCAAAACTAAAAGCAAAGAACTTCTACCATAAATATTAAGCAAATCCCAGAGGAAATCACAAAATTTACACAAATCAATGTTTTATTTCCAGAACCCTATTCTTTTAATTTCCAGTGAAGTAAATTCTTGTTTTCCCCAAATCTCATAATATCTTTCGAGAGGATCCTCAGCAAGAAGCAATTAATTTTAACTACCACACATGTCGAGAAGAAAATATCTTCTAACCACCTCTCGGATGATTCTTTCTTTCTTCCTTATCAAGAATTCATACATTTAAAGAATTTAAAGAATTCAAATTTCAAAATACAATTTCCTTTTCCTTATTTAATTTTAATTTTATATATATTTAAAATTTCATTCCCAACAAAGCAATTAATTTAAATTTAATCTAATCTTACAAATAACGTAACTTTAATTTAATTAATTAATTAATTTAATTAAATAATTTTAACCTCAATGATTAAATTACTTAACAAAATAAACTAATTAATTAATTAAACAAAATGTAAAGCTTTATTTTCAACACTTAAAATTAATTTAAATAAATATTAAATTAAAAGAATATTAATCCATCATTAATTTAATGAAATTTACCTTTCAAAATAAATAAACCAACCAAACACAAACAAGATCACCAAAGACACCAAACTTAAACTGATGACATACTGTGATTGGGTTTTAGACTAGACTAGGAGAAACCTTGTTACTACCTCCCAATCAAAATTTTCATTGAGTCTTGACACGCTCAAAACTGAGTAACCAGGTGGAGTTGGTGTCATGTACCTACAATCCTGCAATCAAACAAATATCATACATATATATAAAATACATTATACAAACACACCGTGCAGAGAAAATCACGGAAATCATAGGGTACTCGCATGCGAGTGATGCAACTCCATTCTCCACACCAATACACATCACATCAAACTGACAAATTAAACAATAGTTAATCTACCATAAGCATATAGATAGCAATAACATCAGAAGTAACATCTATGCTAACATAAAGCATGATAGAAATAATCACCACGACACAATGTATCATCACATCACAAAATAAATCCACCATCGCTCTAATGTCAATGATCAAAATATCCCAAAACAAAGTACCAAAGTCTGTCATAGTGAAAACATGCAAACAGAAAAACATAAGCAAAGTGGAGGGGTACTACAGTTTGCTTCATAAGAAAGACATGGTACCTGAGAGAACTTCCTACAATTCAGGCTAAAGAAGTTTGTTCATGGTGTGCTCTTAGAAATCAACATTGAGACAATTTTTTGATGAATAAATCATGGAGGGAAAAATTTCCTCTAGAGCTTCTGCAATCTGACATTTGTGGTGACATGCAAGAGGAATCTTTGGCTAAGAATATTTTTTGATATTTATTGATGATTTCTCAAGCCATACATGGGCTTATTTTCTTAAGCAAAAGTCTGAGGCACTTGAATGCTTCAAGCACTTTAAGGCTATGATAGAAAATCAAAGCAAGGATTCTCTCAAAATACTCAGAACAAATAGAGGGGGGGAATTTACTTCCAAAGAGTTTTTTGATTTTTGTAACACTCATGGTATCCAAAGATAGGTCATGAAAACTTATACCCCCCAACAAAATGGTATTGCAGAAAGAAAGAACAGTACCATTATGGAGATGGAATGAAGTATGTTTTAGTACAAAAACCTTCCTATTTTTTATTGGGGAGTTGTAGTAGCAACCATAGTTTATATTTTGAATCGAATCCCAACAAAATTGCTTTAGAATATCACTCCAAAGAAATCTTGGTGTGGACACACACCCTTAGTAGCCCACTTTTGTGTATTTGGTTGCCCCGTATATGTTCATGTTCTAGTTCATAAGTGTAAGAAGTTGGATGCAAAATCTCAAATTTGTATCTTTGTGGGCTATTCTAATTCTACAAAAGGATATAAATTCTATAACCTTGAAACATAAATGAATTATTAGTTGGGATGTGGTTTTTGATGAAGGGGGGGTATGGAAATGGAAAAAAGGAGTTCAAAAAACTACACTAGAATAATCATGGGTTTTGAAGATGATCAAGGTCCTCCTCTTCGCACAAGCTCAAGTGGAAGTTCAAGTCCAAGTTCACCAAGTTCTCCAAGTTCCTCTTCAGATGATAGTTCCAGTCCACAATCAACTCCAAGCTCTTCACAAAAGGTACAAATTTTATATAAAATTTAGCAAAGGGGCTCCAAAGTGAATGTAGTTACCAATTTTCCTTTGTTTAGTACCATTCAAGTTGAACCCTTTGTGTATGAAGAATCCGTGAAAGAAAAAGTATGGATTGATGCTATGAATAAAGAGATGCATGTAATTGATAAAAGCAATGCATGGGAGTTAGTGCAACTTCCTATTTAAGCAAACAAGTGATTGGTGTTAAATGGATTTATAAGGCAAAATATCATGCTGATATTTTTATGAATAAACACAAGGTAGGATTAATTTCCAAGGGATTTACACAAATTCCTGGAGTAGATTATTAAGATAATTTCACTCAAGTAGCATTTGATATAGTCAAGATTATATTGTATATCACTACACAACACAAGTGGCCATTCTATTAGATGGATGTAAAATCATCTTTCCTAAATGGTTATATTGAAAAGGAAGTATATGTGCAACAACCCATTGATTATGAAATTTTAGGAAAAGAACATTTGGTTTACAAGTTAAAAGAGCTCTCTATGGGTTGAAGCAAGCACCTAGTGCTTGATATTCAAGGGTTGATAGTTATTTCTTGAAATTGAAGAGTTCATCCAAAGTCTCTCAAAGCCAACCCTCTATATCCAGTATCTTGGTAATGATATTCTAATTATTTTCCTTTATGTTGATGATATAATTTATACAATTAATAGCCCACCTCTCACGGAGAAATTTCAAGAAAAAAAGAAACAAGAATTTGAGATGTCAAATCTAGGACTCATGCATTATTTTCATGGAGTAGAGGTGCAAAAACAATCTGAAGATATATCAATTTCTCAAACTAGTCAAGTATGTGGCTGATCTATTGAAGCAGTTTAGAATGATTTCATGCATTGTAGTTGCAACTCCTATAGCCCTTCCAGGTGAAAAATTAACCAAGATGCAAGTTCCAAAGTGGATGCTACTTTATACAAAATTTTGGTTAAGAGCCTCATGTACCCTACTACAATGAGACCTGATATTATTTATATTGTGAGCCTCATCTCTCATTTCATGCAGGATCTACATGAGTCTCATTAGCATGCCACAAAAAGAATCTTAAGGTATGTGAGTGGTACACACAATTTTTACATTCATTATTCTCCCATGCATAATTTTGAGCTAGTTGGTTACACATATTTTGATTGGGTTGGTTCAATGGATGATAGAAAACCAACATCTAGTTATATTTTCTCACTTGGTTCTAGAGTTATAGTCCCATGGAGTAATAGAAAGTAGACAACCATGTCTCTCTTTTCTATAGAAGCAGAGTATATTGCAGCAAAAGCAACTAGTTGTCAATCCATATGGATTTGACAAATTTTAGAATATCTAAACTTTGTTTAGGAACATCCAACCACTATTTATTGTGATAATAGTAGTACCATTGCAATGACAAAAAATCATGTGTTTCATGCTAGATCAAAGCACATTGAGATTAGACATCACTTAATTTGAGATTTAGTTCAAGATGGGACAGTGGAATTATAGTTTTACCCTACATCTGAGCAAGTTGTTGATATTTTTACCAAAGAACTACCTACAACTAGTTTTGTTGCTTTAAGGAATCAGTTATGACTCATCCCTATTGCTCATGTAGGGAGAGATTGAAGGCATGCATGATCAACACCTTCATGCACTTCATGCAATCTATTATTGCATAATGAACTACAGTTGTGTGCAATCTTCTTTTTTAGTGATAGTTAAATTAGACTATATTTAGCTTTTTAGAATTTCATGCATTTTTCTATTTAGAATCTTCATTGTTAGTTCACAGCTCCATGCACTGCATAATAAACAACATGATTATGTAGTTGTAATAGTAAGGTTTTTAGAATTGTTTGTTTAAAAAATATCTTTCTGCTAGTAATCATGTGCTTATATGAGTAGACTAGACATTGATTTCAATTAAGGATTTTGTACTTTATTTTCTAAATTGAATAATATAAATTTCTTCCCAGCACTGTTGTTCACTCTCTATTAGAGTAGATTTGTATTGATTATTGAATGTAATGATTGTTTAAATTTTTAGTTAGTATAAAATCTCATAAATTCAGTTTCTTTAGGATTTTAGCACCACCAATACATTTAGAGGGACAATATTACTACCTTTTGTTGTTCATTTATTATTTTCTATTTTACACCATATTTCCTCTTGTTTAACCTTATTTCTTTCAATGGTTGTAAGGTTATGGAAAGAAAGAGTAATAGTTAGAATTTTTCATTTACCTTCCCTAGAAAGACCCATAAATTATATATTTTTTAATTTTCTTTAGATATTTCTCATATCATTTATAGATTTTTAGGTCTAGAGAAGTGGTTTGACAATCATGTGTATAGGTCATGACCTTGTAACATAGTATGGGTGAGGATTAACCCTCATTCCCATCTATATGACACAACTTGGTGGGGAGGGGAGTAGGAAGGTTTATTTCCCTTTAATAAATGTACATGAAATCTATTTACTTCATACACAAACTTTACATTTATTATTAAAGTTTAATTTGGTATTACTTCACTAGTTACCTCCTTTAGCAAAGGAATGCGTAACTAGACTAAAAATATAGATTTGTAGCTATGCCTATTATATTCAACCTCTATTTTCTAATGAAACAAATACACTAAATAATGCTCTGATTTTTAAAAAGAATAATTGTATGTATATGCACACCCAATCCGAATTACTAACATAACCATCTTATTTCTGAGGTAGATAAACTTTAGAGAGACATTTAAATAACAAATTTGAGAGATATTTGAGCAACAACTCTAAGAGATATTCAAAGAACAACTCCGAGTCTTTACTTTTTATAGAAAACACAATACTAAGACAAAATCTCACAACTTCATTGTTTTAATATCACTATTTATTGAATTCTTTGTAACACATATATATATGCAAAAACAACAGAGATGATCATCCTTTTTTTCGTTCTTAAATAAAACTAGAACATATTTTAACATATTCATTATATTTCAAAAAAATAAAATTATCGTAGGTTCATAAGGAAAGAAGGAGATTTATTATGAGGGTATGTGCAGGATCATCATGGAAAAAACAAGCTCTTAAGTGGCAATGAAAATTCAGAAAAATTAGAGTTAGGCAACTTGACATAAAAATTTGAATAAGTTATCTATATTATTTCAAAAATATGTAAGAATAGAATTTGTGGAAAATTGAATGTAGTTCCTAAACTACTATGTTTATTTTATTTTATTTTAAATCTATTTGGTGAAAATTTGAAATTTCAATGCAGTAGTACTTAAATTTCAGGGAAAAAATAAGTAGGTGTATGTCTGACCACCCTAACCACAATGAAATGATAATATTTTTTTATAATATTTTGGATATAAGTAGAGGACTCATGTCTAGATGT
>VDFB02200103.1:0-32527 GCA_007258455.2 Sequoia sempervirens
AAGATTCAACTCTTGAATGTCTTTAGGAGCTTTCTTGATGTCTTGCAATAATAAAATCCTAAGTTGCTTGACTTGAGATGAAAGATTGGTGGATGAATAATGAAGAATGGATGTAAAAATGAGTTTAGAGAGGTGATTTTATAGGAAATTCACCTATTTTACCCATTAATACCTCATCACAAGCCGACATGAAGCAATATTAAGCTCAAATTACACTTTTTTTTCCCGCTCAAAGGTAAAAAATGAGCCAAATGGGACTCATTCGCCACACATGGTGAATGGGTCCCACCTAGATGGGACTAATTCTCAATGCATGGTGAATGGGTCCCACAGGGGCCAATTTGACAGCTCAGATGCCAAGAGATAAGGAAATAAGGTATAAAATGCAATCTTGTCAGGTATTTGATCAATTTAAGCCTCGGGATGCACAATATGGGTTAATATGGGACTATTAGTGATGATGTGAATGTCAAATAGGTATTGGGACATATAAATCAATGTAGAAGTGTGATTAATATACTTTACAAGCATTAAGATGAGGAGTCCACATAGCTAGGAGAGAGCTTTTAAAGAGAACTAATGTGAATGTGCAAGACACGATACAATACTAGTTTTAACATTAGTTTAAGTTATAAGCCTTCTAGATTATTTACAGTAATGTTATTAAACACATTTTATAATGTTGAATCATGGAGAAATAGGTTCATTAAGACTAGAAAAGTGTGAATTTTTTTTACAAGACTTTACAACACCTTTACAAGACATTGTTAAATGCATATTAAGGGTCCAAGACCTAGTGTGGATGTATAAAATGCCTCACAACACTAGAATAAGACCTCATTAAGTCCATTTTATCATGAGATTTAATCCCAATGTAAAAGAAAAGGGTACTTTTTCTATGGCAAGGATCATTTCCCTTTCCATTTTTTTCATGTTGTGCTAAAAGAGCTCCTAGTGATGCTGGTGTTGCTGAGATGTATAGGATCAGTGGCTTGTTTGGTATCGACGACATGAGCACTGGAGGTGTTAGTAGGTAATCCTTGATCTGTTGGAAAGCTTTATCACAATTGTCATCCCACTTGTAAGTTATCCCTTTATGGAGAAGATGTGAAAAGGGATGAATCTTATTTGATAGCTGGGCTATGAACCTTCCGGTGGACTGCAACCTTCCTTGTAATCCTCTCATCTATTTCAATGTTTGCGGTGGTTCCATGTCTAGGATAGATTTTACCTTTGTTGGATTGATTTCTATCCCTCTTTGTGAAACAATAAAGCCAAGAAGTTTCCCTAATGTGACCCCGAACACACACTTTTTTGGATTCAATCATACCTTGTATTCTTCAAGCCTGTCAAAGATAGGTCCTACGATTTGTATGTGCTCACTTATCTTCTTTGATTTTTCCAAAATATCGTCCACATAATCTTCAACTGTTTTGTGGATCATGTCGTGAAAGATAAGGGTCATTGCTCTTTGATAGCTTGCTCATACATTCTTTAACCCAAATAGCATCACATTCCAGCAGTAGGTTCCCCATGGACAAGTAAAGGCAGTTTTGTGTTGATCTTCCTTAGTAATTATGATTTGATTCTAGCCTGAAAAGCCAGCCATGAGCGACAACATTTCATGCCCAGCTGTTAAATCCATAATGAGATAGATGTTGGGAAGAGGGAAATAATCCTTTAGACATGCCTTGTTCAAATCTCTAAAATCAGTGCATATTCTGATGCCCCCAGTGGGTTTTGAGACTAGTACTAGATTTGAAACCCACTCAGGATAATCTATCAATTGAATGAATCCAACATCAAGAAGCTTTTGTAGTTCTAGTTTAACCAAGAGTGCTATCTGAGGGTGCATCTTCCTTAAGTTTTGCTTAATTGGTTTGGCATCAGGACAGACTACTAAGTGATGTACAACCACTTATGGATCAAGGCATGACATATCTATGTATGACCATGCAAAGTTAGCTCTTCTCTCTTTGAGGAATGTTGCTAGGTTTTTTTGTTCTTCATCCAACAAGGATTTAGCATAAAAAGTGATCTTGGGTGCTTCTTTTGTTCCCACATTGACTAGAGTAGCCTTTTCTGCTAGACCGCTGACTTCTCTGGATGCATTGCACTAAGGGGGAGATTGAATCCCTTATCCATGGGAACCTCAGAGAGGTTTTCACCATCGGATGTGTCCTTTTTTTTTACTATTTTGGGACTAGGAGGCCACTAAGTGGTTTTCACTCAAAGATATGCATGTTAGTTGCATTTCATTTATTTTGCGAATGAAGGATTCAATTGTCTCCCCATAGTATTCCCTTGTATCGAACTCTATGTCAAGCCTGCTTTGTGATCCATGATGATAAGTTATCTTAGAGTCCCATGAATTTTGAGATCGCTTCATCATTTTCAAATAAATCTAGAATCGCTGGTCCTTGTTGGTCTATGTTAATGAGTTATGGGTATACTAGGCATTTTTCAAATTTGGTTGGTCATTTGAGACGGATGTTATGGATATCATAAAAAGGGTTTTGTTCTCAAATAGGTCAACAACATCAAGGGGAAAATCGTCTAAGGTTGTATCACACGATGTATGTGACCAAGACAAAGCCTCAACTCGTTTAGCATAATTACCTTTGCCTGTGACCTTGCTAGTAGTACAACCTAAGCCAAGATTCTTTATTCATTTCTCATGAATGATGGGTTCTAGTAAACCATTGTCATTCTACCCTAGCTTCTCATTCTTGTTATATCCCATGCTCTGCATTAGTTGTAGGCCTTTGTTGTCATCTTCCATGGGAAGAACATGAATAGGTCGTTCATATTGATAGAGAAGTTTAGAGATATCTTGCTCATTGACATCTTCTTGATTCAAATCTCCCCACTTGGTGAAGGTAGTAACCGCCATCTTGATTGTTTTTGGTTCTTTGGTGCTAGATGTAGCTCATGAGATTGAGGAGAAATAGGTAACTCTCCTAGCACAAAGGTGTTTTTTAATAGCTTTTAGTTTCCACAACCATCATCTTGGATCACTGCTTTGACGTCGGGTATACTTTTTACAATTGGTATTTTTTATGTTGAGGTAGAGGCTAGGGATGATGAGTCAATAAATGAGCTTGATGGTGTAGGTCCTTCATCATTTTTGGGTATTTGTGGGATCTTATAGAACTTGGACTCAAGACTTTTTCAGTAGTAGAAAGGCTTAGGATCTCCATGGATAGTGATTTTTCTTCCTTCAAAAGGAAACTTCACACACTAATGATAGGTTGAGGCTACAACTTTCAGAGCATGGATCCAAGGTCAGCCAAGCAGTATGTTATAGGGAAGATCAAGATCAAGTACTTGGCATGTACTTTCTACAATAAGAGATCCCACTTGGATTGGAAGTGCAATGGTTCCTTGCGATACCCGTTCTTGGTCGTCATATGCAATAATGGTGGTACTCTTTGTCTTCTCAATAGTATCTTATGAATAGCCTAGATTCTTGATCAACTGTAGGGTACGAATGTTCAAACTAGCACCTTCATCTACCAAGATTCTTTTTACCTTGTTTTTATGAATGAAAACCTCAAGGTGTAAAGCACAGTTATGAGATGGTTGTGACAGAAGATCTTGCTCGGAGAAGGTGAGAAGATGGTTGGCGATATGTCCTACCATAGCTTGAAACTGATCGGTATCAATGTTCTCAAGAACAGATGACTCAGACAAGGATTTTTCTAGTATTTCCCTATGTGTAGGGGATAACCTTAAGAGTTATAAGATTGATATCTATGTGAGAGTCTGTTTAAGCTGATCTAGAAGATTGTACTTGGTAGGATTAGATGTGGAAAAATTAGGTTTTGTCCTAGATTGAGATGAGACAACTCCTTGAACGGTTATTTTGCCATGTCATGTGGTGACTCCACATTTCATAGTAGCTCCTTTGATGGTGATAACAATGATAACGCTATCGTAGGAGGCCACTACATTGGAATAGGTATGATGTACATTGGCGTAATCCTTAGTTTTGCGTTGTTGTTTGCTTTGTTATGATCCAACATAGGGGTCTTGTATATCTTGAGATCCTAGTTCCTAGCTAGTACTTCAACATATATGGTATCATTCTCTATGAGATCTTGGATGATAATCTCGAGTTTCATGCAGTTTGTTGTTTTATGTCCTTTGATTTTATGAAATTCATAGAGATCACACTCATTGTACCAGTATGGCTTCTCTTGTGGTTCTTGGTAGTTTTCAAAGTTAGGGAGTGTTATCAAATTTGACTCTACCAGTTTCTTCATGATCGTCTCGATGGGTTCCGATAACTATGTGTACTTGTGTTTGGGATAGTTGTTCCTATCACCAGTTTGCCTCTGTTACATGTTGGTGTTACTGATCTGATTGTTCTGAGGTGGTACCATTTGTTGCATAGTGGGTTGGATGCTAGCAACTTGATTGTTATTGGGTCTAGGAGCACTTAGTATGACCTTAACGTTTACTACGCTGTCGTTTGTTATGTTTTTGTTCTTAGCCCATACATGAGGTTTATCATTTGAACTAGTTAAAGGATGGTTGTCTTTGGAAGCCTGAGTATTTCCTTGTGAGATTAGGCTCTTTCAATGTTAAGGGCTCTAGGAACAAGCTCATATACGATGTGATGCATTGCATTTTCAAGTGGAATGATAGATTTGGATCTAGGTTGGCTATAATGATTCCTACTTGTTGTTCATTAGGAAGAGGCCACTTGCTTTTACTAGCTATTTGTCTCCATCGTTGTAAGAAATTAGCAAAGGTTTCTCCTTGATTTTGTTTAAGAGTGTACAACTCTTCTAGACTGACGTCCATATCAAGATTGAAGAAGTGATCGATGAATTTATCAGTGATTTCTTGAAAAGTTTTGATACCAAGAGGCAAATTGGAAAACCAATCCATAGCATTACCTATTTAACTTTGAGGGAAGAGGTGCATTAGATATGAATCGTTATAAGCCAATGCACATGACGCACCCTTTGATATGGTCAACAACTTCCTCTCCTCCAGATTTGTCAAACTCTGGGGATTCTAAAACCAGAGGGAAATGGTATCATTGCTATGTTTCCATCAAATGGGTAAGGACACAAGTTTTGTGGATGAGGTTTCTTTGTCTTTCCCATGTGAAGGTTCTACATTTCTTGTGAGAGTGATTTCAATTGTGATGCTAGATCATCTTGTGGATTGGGTGGAGGAACATATGGTGGGATGATAGATGAGTTATATGGGGTGTATGAAGGTGTGAGATTTTGTGAAAGTGATAAATATGTTCCTGATGTGCTTGGATTGATGATGTTCAAATGAGGATAATAGGAACCTTGTTGTTGCTTGCTACGTGACTGAGCTAGTAAGGCTTGTTTTTAGTCGCCTTGTTGTTGTTGTTGCACCACTAGGGATTACTATTGGGACTACTTTTGTTGGTGTGCTAATAAAGTTGCTTGTTGTACTTGAAGTTGTTGTTGTGTGTCTTGTTCTACTGCTAATGTTTCTTATTGTGCTTGTTTGTTTTGTTATGCTAAGGCTGCTTGTAGAGCTTGAATTTGTTGTTGTTCTAAGGTTGTTGGTTGTGCTTGATGTTATTGTTGTGCTAAGGTTGTTGGTTGTGCTTGATGTTGTTGTTGTGCTAAAGCTTCTTGTTGTTGTTGTTGTTGTTGTGCTAAAGTTGCTTATTGTTTTTGTTGTTGTACGACTTGTTGATAGGCTTGTTGTGGAACTTGTTGTGGAGCTAAGGCATGTGCATGCAATGTGGGATTAGGTGGTTGTTGAGACATCTATGAAGGATTATGGATATTGATGTTTTGAGTGGGTAGCGGATTGCTGGTGAGAGGTGGAGGCTTCCCTTGGTTTAACATTCCTTGCAATATGTAGAATGAGGTGGAGGAATGTATGTTTGAGGTCTTGATTGATTTGGCGTAGTAAAGGGGACTGTGGGAAAAGATGGTGTTAAATTTTGCAACAAAAATGACACACTAGGACTTTGAGTCCATTGATTGAAAAGTTAGCCTTGTCCTATGTTTTGAGGATTTCCTTGTGCAAAAGATGTAAATAAAGGATTTGTGATCAAGGTACACTCCCAGGATTGATAGGACTTGTAACCAAGGGATTTTTTTGAGGTGGATTGATGGTGGATGATGTAGAAATGGTAGATGGGATGGGTGAACCCACTAGAGGGTTGGATAAAGATGTCCCTACTTTCGTTGAGTGTTGATTTTGTGATATAGTATTGACATAGCCTTGTGTACTATTTTGAGATACCTGGTCTATACTACTTTGCGTGATGGTAGGAATACTTGTGGTACTCATAGGTGTAGATGAAGAAGGATGTCCCTGAAATGTCAAAGTGGTGGTGGAATAATGAAGTTCAAGTGGTGTGTGTAGTTCTTTTGGAGCTTCGAGAACATGAGGAGCACCAAAAGTAGGTGTCCAAGTGGTGGTGGGAGGTGGAGGATTAGTTTCAAGAGTACCCACAAGTGTACTGCTTTCAAATGGTGAGAAGTGACCAAAATCTTTAGCAAGGCTAGTTGCAAGACTAGGTATGTAAGTTTGATTTAGCCCTTGTGATGGAGTTGTGAAACTCTGTGTTAAATTCTATTCTACAAATGTTTGGGAGATAGGAGCTACACTTTCAAAGATTTGATGTTCTAGAAGTTCCTCCTTGGTAAGCTCAAATGGGTTATTCATGACATCTTCAATCTTATATGGTCTTGAAGGAGATAATGGTTGTTGTGACGGGGTAACATGACTTCTAGGATTGAATTCTAAAGGATTTGGATCACTTGAGGTAAATGTAACTTTGGTTTTCTCCATGATTCTCTTGTGTTGTGATCTCATCTTTACCATAAATTTTGTGTCAGCTATGGGAGAGTTGTGTTGAGTTTGTAATTTTTGAACTCTCTAGTTGACTCAAATATAGGTAAAAGGGACACTCTAAGTATTTTGGGAGCAATGATGACAATGTGGGATGAAAAGATGGGTGATACGGGAAGTGATCTTTGCAAACTTTTTGGGACAACACTTTTGACTTGAGTTTGATGTTTTGATGTTGGGATGAAGGATATTAATGAACCTAGAAATCTTTAGGGTAGACTTGTGACCTTCAAGATAAACTAGTTCAAGGATGAAAAATATCTTAACTAAGTGCATGGAAAAGGATACATTTCACATACAAAGTAGCTAAGCTAGCAGTTGGTTTTATGTTTAAGTTCCAAAGTGTTGGTGTATTTAAAATTTTGTAAAGTTAGATGAAGTGAAGGATGAAATTTTATGAAGGGGTGAGTGAAATTTTTGACCCAATGTTGACCTAAAGTGAACCTTTTGTTTTGATAAGAGCAAGGTAGTGAGAATGATGTTAGACCTCTAAAATATTCAAATCCTAAAGACTTAATGATTTAGAAAAGTTATTGATCCTCAAAAAGATGAGGGTTCTGGCTCATAAAGAACATGTACATGTTCAGATATTTCCTCATTGTGCGTTCATAAAAGTTTATCAACAAATTGTTTCTATTTTCATAGATTGCCTCAATGCGGTAGTTGATTTCTTTTGCACTACGATGTCTAAGCTTAAAGTGACGACCAATTGACCTTCATTTGGGGATTCTTACTTTACGTGAGATCAATATCTAGTAAAGTGAACCTTTGTTTCAACAAGGTCAAGGTAGTGATAATGATGCTAGACTTCCCAAAATGTTCAAGTCCTAGAAAACTAATGTTGATTCAAATGAGAGGACAAATGGGAATGTTCAAACTTTAGGCTCTCCTAGCTCGGGCATAAAAGTTTCTCATCAAAGTGTAACAATTGCGGTAAAATATTGAAGCCCACTTTTGACCATACCTTGTTCTACGATTCCTATGTCTGAAATAGAGTGTTGGATATTTTCCCCTACGAATTTTGACTATTTGATGAATCATTTATGGGAGTTTGGTATCATGTAAAAAGATCAGGATGTTGACTCTAAAAGAATGCATATAGTTTTGGACTGTACCTTGAACTGTGTCTATAAAAGTTTACTACCAATCTGTCTCTATTTCTATGAATTGCTAGAAGGTGTTTCTTAAGAGCTTTTGGAGTGAGATGCCTAAGTCTAAAATGAGGACCTGTAGATCTTGGCTTAGGGATCCTAATTTTTCATGAGATCATGTGAAAACAGTTTAAGTGTATGGAAGAAAGGAAGATATTTATTGCCACGCGGGTGGTTGTAATGTGGGCCTTCCAGCCTCATTATCAGCGTGTTCCTCTTCTTCATCTAAAATGGTTGCTGCATTTCTCCACTGTGTAATTGTTTCCTTGTTTTCAAAAGTGAAGGTTCTCAAACTACTAATAAGATCGATTTGTTCACCATTTATGAGTTCAAAGTTTGGCTGAATTATAGCACTTGGAAGATTAGGTTGTTCAACGGGAGCAATCGGTCTCCAAATAGTCATGTGGGATTCATTTTCCAATTTATCTTTGCTTAAGTGAATTGATTTTACCACAAACGCTTGTCTTTGATTATGTTTCCAAACTAGATGTTTGCATCAAAAACATCATAACTTTCATAATGTCCATTTCATGAAAATCATGAGGTTAAAGCTATAATTGCCTATGTTGTCTTTGGGAAAAAATATGGGTTTGAGATTAATGTCAAGATATTTAGAAATCGCTAAGGATAAATCCTTAGGACAAGCAGTAATATCAAGGCTAACTCAAGAAGTCCATATTTGAGCCAAAGTGTTTGAAATTTTGAGGATGATAGTGAATGTTTGTTTTGGATCATTTTGAAACCAAGCAAAGTGTTAAACTAACTCACAATCATTTACAACCCTCGGTAGAAATGGCTATATTTGTTGAGTCCCCACTAGGATTTCTCCAAACACTAGATAATGTAAACAGTTAGAGATTTACACAGCTCCCCTCCATGACACACACTTCTTAGGACCACCAAATCTCAAAATCCTTAAAATCCAGAGATTAAAAGGATTTTTTTTGTTTCTACAATTGAATAGTATAGATGTGTGGGGCGGCTTCAGAATGACTGTTATTGCACCAACAAATATTTTAGGATTTTGGCTTGCTAAACAAATGGGTTGTAGTAAGGGTAATCAGGGACATGGCACCTTGCGAGCATCCAACAAGCCACTAAAGGCTTTAATCAATCCTACTAGGGGATCTTATACTTTTTATAGTAGTACCCCATTCTAAAAGACATTGTACGGCTAAGGCCTACATACCATGAGGACTTGACAATTTAGTCTTATCCATTTACATACCGGCCCAAGTGAAAAACTGGTTGGAGTCACCTTCAAATTGGTCTTAGGCATGCCCCTCTAAAGATAAAAAAAGCGAGGGAGTACACTTGTAGTTCAACTGCCCAGTTCACGTAAAGCGTAAGGAGGGAACACACACAATATCTCTTTCTCACACTAGCATGATTGTTCAATTTTAAACCCAATTGAAATATGAAGGTGATCTTGCAAAGTGTTAGAGAATGTTTATATTTCTCAAGATCACCAAATGGTGCGAGAGAATTGCATACGCATCCACTAACAACGTTGAAAATCACAAAACATAGCAAATAGTTATAAATTTTATCCCTTCAAACCAGTGATGCGTTCGTTTTAAGCACCAATTGAAAGATGAAGTTTACCTTGTTCAATTTTAAACCCAAAGTAAAGTGATGATGTGAGGGTTCAATTTTATCCAACTTTTAGCGTTCATTTAAACCAAATTGAACTCTAGTGAATTTCCTAAAGCAGAAAGTAGAAAGCATGAAATTGGGTTATAATTGCCGCAAAGTGCCAAACATTTGTTACAATTATAGAATTTGAGATAGAAGAGACTTTCTTCACTCTCACTCCATGTCTCTAAAACCTGCAAAACCCTATTAGTCTAACAACCAAAACATAGTCAAGCATGCATCAATGATCAAATAAATCCAAGAAATTAAGTCACATGTCGAAAAAACAAACATAAAATTTCTTAACTTGGTTGGGCATCGCTGAACACGATAGCATCACAATTTGAGATTTGGGTGTCGCTCTAGTGAAAATGGGTGTCACTTTGCAACAAGACCAGTGAACATGATAGCATTGGTACTTTGATGGGCATCGCTTCTAACGATAGCGTCGCAATTTGGAATTTGAAAGCGTCGGACTAGTGAGTTTGAGCGTCGTCATTTAAGTTTTTTGATACCTCTAGATTAAATACACGTTGCCATATTTAAATCAGTGTTAGCAGATTAAATATGCGTCGGTATTTCAAATTTCCAAGGCATCGCTATATGGCGACACTATTGAAATAGCGTCGCTATTTGTAATTTGAGCGTTGCTACAACCTACAAAATAGCATAAAATAAAATTCAAGCTAAAAAATAGTTAGATTATCGATTTTCCCTCCTTCTAGGGCCAAAATGTGACCAAAAATATCAATATTGGCCGAATTACGCTTGATCCATGAAGAATCAAAGCATAACGGAGCCACTAATACTCGAATCTCAACAAGATCATTCAAATGAAATTGAAACTAAACATGTATCAAAACCTAACATACTAAATTATGAAAGCTTTTAAAACATCTTCTCTAATCCATCTAAAACTTATCTTGTTGTGGAATTGGTGTCGTGTTGATGTGAAACAACCCTTTCCCAATCTCATGATTAGTGAGCCTGGTTCAGTTGATTCTATGGAAGAGAATCGATGGAAACCATTGTGATTGATGTATGAAAACTTTAGTTTATGCTAAAATTAACATGATGCAAGCTAAGTTACCATGATTTTATGCATTAAATGATCTAATTATGCTATTTCTAAGCTAATCTAAGCTAAAATTATGCTAAAAGATGAAAACCCTAATTTATATACAAACTAAGATGGATGCATGGAAGCCATTACTGGATGCTCTAAGCTATTATGCAATAAAAACTAACTAAAATAAGCTAACAAGTGAGTAAATTGAGGGTATGGATGTAATTGAATTCAACAACTTTGGTTGCAATTGAAAGATGGATCATTGTCTCCAAATAATTGATCTATTTAGGTAAAATGAAGAATGAATGGTTGAGATCAAAAGCTTAATCAACGGTTCAAGATATAGAAGGGATAGAGAGGCGGATCTATGGATTCTCATCGATGGATGAGAATGCATGATGGGATTTAATCAAGGACTCTTACTTGCTAAAACAAACACACTTTTGACCTACTCACACAGGTCAAAGGTAACTTACTCAAAAGGTTAAAGGTTAACTTTCATTTGAAGCTAAGTGAGTTGATTGGAGGAGAGAGAATATTCCTTAGAAGATTCCTTTTGGATGAGGAAAAAGGCAATTTACAAATTAAAAAAAAGTTTTAATTGTTAAAAAGAGGGATAAGGAAGTATTCCATGGGAATATTCCCTTTGTAGAAGAGGAAAATTAATTTAATTGCTAATTAAACATGATTTAAATTATGCAATTAGGGGGTTAGAAGAATTAAAGAGATATTTATTAAATTAAATGATTTAATAAATGAGGGAGAGATGGAAGTGGTATTTAATTAAATAACTCAAGGTTATTTAATTAAATAAGATGACTTAGGAGATTAAATTAAATATTTTGATTTATTTAATTTAATTAGATGAAGTGTTAACATGAAAAGAGATAAATTAACCTGATTAAATTAATTAGGCAAATAGATGAAAATGATGCAATTAATTAATTAGCTAGGCTAATTAAATCAATTAAGCGAAAATAGGATGGGTTAGAGAGGAAATGATGTTAATAAATCTGTTTTAAATGTATGATATCAATTAGGACATTTTTAGTGACTCATGTTGATGGTGTTTTACGCACAACAACAACTTCGGGCCAAAAATAATATTCCTATCTCTCTTGAAAGGTAATCTTCAACAATAATTACTGAAAATCACCCCAGGTCTCTCGGGTGTCAGGTCATGACAATGCATAAAACAACTCAGATAATATGTGAAATGTTGGTAATCACAATCGGACCTTACTACAAGCAAGCTGTATCTAACCAAATGATAAAGAAACAGAAAAAGATGAGGGTGTAAGAGGTATAATGAAATCTAAACTATTTCTAAGATGAACAATGCAAATGATAGATACCTGGAATGGACCAATCGCAAATAACCAATTCCTGCTTAACCCACAATGCAATATCACAAGAAAGGTGCAATCTTCTAAGGCATATAGATTTTCAAATCATAGACATTCATCCACAATCGAACTAAGCACAAATAGATGTATGGTCCAGGTTGACTTCACCAGTCTACTACAATCAGATAGTTACTGGGAGTATAGACCAGAGATTGCTACAAACATTCCAAGCATGAAATCATGAACATTATTCACCAAACTAATCTAATTCTGAATCTAACATTAATCCAATTTCTTCAAGCAATTTCAAAAGAGGGAACAACAAGAACCATGCAAGATGAACTAACACAAAAGAATTCACCAGAGAAACCACAATGCCTTCAATTGTATTAGATCACCAGAATATAGCAACAATTCCACTGTTCTGTGTTACAACACCTGCTCGAAAGAACTAACTACTATCTCTACTACAAAATACTCTAGCTCTTCTCTTAGTCTAGCTTGTCTAATTCTCTACTATTTGTTCAACCCCTACAAATGAGGCAAGAATGCCAATTTAAAGAGAATCCTCAAAACATGTCGGCCCAGCCAGACATTTACAAAATAAAATAGCCAAAACAAGTTGGCCTCAGGAAATTCAAAATAAGGCACACATTAAATGCCAGTACATCATCAAGGTCGGCCACAACACATTCCCCAATGCAACTTGGATCAATACATGCCCTATAATAATAGGGAAGCACAAATCACAAAGTGGCATGGTATTAACTACCGCCTCCCTTATCCTTGTTCTGATCTAGCAATTCATGAACTTTCAAGAGTACCCTATCCAACTCAGCAACAGGTGGCAAGGGTAGGATTTTGAGCCGACATTCGATTGAGTCAACCTCTTCCTTTGACTGCTTAACCGTTTTATCCCAATCACCCTTATATGCAAGGTACTTATCCATCACAGCTAGATAAGTAGCCGCATCATCTAGTTGGTGCCCTGTCACAGAATCTTCAATATCAGGGGCATAGACATCATGCCACCATTTCTTCAATTGTTCAAAACTCAAGTACTTAGGGGCGATCTTCCTCCTGCCAATCATTATTTCGAAAAAGGTTATGCATCCATCATAAACATTAGTTAAATTACCATCTATTTGCTTCCTTTGTTTATAGATCTTCTTGATGGTTTTCTGTCGGATTTGCAAGGCTTCAAACCACTCCCAAGGCTCATTAACCCTAGATGAAGAAAGGATTCCATCAATCACCAGCTGATCCTTACCATACTCCATGATTGTTTTCGTTTTCTGCAGTAAGAGATCAGTGTCCTCCTTATCTTGAGATAAAACATGATCCAACCAATCCTTAGCCCTTACTGATCCTTTCCAGTTGAAAGGATTTCCTTTATTGCATCATCTCCATTAGCCTGTACCTCCTTCAACCAATTTACTGTAGCCAGAGTAGAAGCTTTCATCTTTTCTATTTCAGAGATGGTCTCCTTCGGCAGGAAACCAGCAGTAGCAGAAGAAGATGGGTGAAAAGATTGTAAAGGCTTCATCAAATCTTCTAGACATTTCCTAAGCCTTTCATTCTCTTTCTTTAGTTCATGCTTAGACTGTGTTTCGTTCCTCAATCTTCCAATGATCACTGCACTGGACCCCTCATATTCTTCAATGTCTTGCTCCATAGAGGTAGGCCCAAGATTGATAGTCTGTATATCATAATCCTTCATGGTGACCTCATCTTTACTTTTATCAGCAGCAGGGGTAGCAATATGAATAACCCTGTTACTAGCTTCATCTCTTTCGATCTTAGAAATCACCTTGGCTACCTTCTTCCTCTTACCCTTTCCAATCTTAGCCAACATTTCGTCCTAGTTGAGAGGAGTGTCCTTAACAATGACCTGTTTTCTTCTGATCTCTTTGTTCAACCAATCCAGAACAGCAGGATCCACCCGGATTTCATTCTACTTAACCTCTTCATGCTGATCTACCGTCTCATCCCTTTCCTTTTCAGGAGATTGATCACCTTTGTTTTCCAACTCTGGCTCCTCTTCTTGTAGGGGTGATGGAGTCTTAACAAGAACATCCTCCTTCTCAGGGGATCTATTATCTTTACTACTTGCAGGAGAATTCTCATACTATACCAACGGAGAAGAATGCATTTCCACATCTCCTACCTCGAACTCAGTAGCTGCACCATAAAGTCCCCCATCCTTAAACGGTTCCGCTTCCTCACTGGTCTCATGTTCTTCATGAGTTGTTTGCTCAGGTACACCCAATGAAGGAGAGGTATCTTTCTGTTGTTCCACAGGGGATGCCATTGGAAGAAGATCTGCCTTTTGCATAGTCTCCTTGGGAGATGGAGTTCTTGACCTTCTTGAATAAACCCGGGGTTTCTCTCCTGAGCTTTCCACATCAACCACAGGAGGGTTTGCCTCATCCTTAGAAGTTTCTTGATCTTTCTTCTTTGAAGCCTTGGTTGTCCTCGTCCTTTTTGGCTCTGGAGGAGTGTCTTCTTTCTTTGCTTTCTCAAGTTCCTCCTCTTCTGTAGACTTACCTATTTTCAAAGTACGACTCCTCTTCTTTCCTTTGGGTTTTCTTTTCTGTTCAGGCTCATTCTCCTTAGGGCCTCTGATTTTAATCTTAAAAAGTGAGCCTACCTTAGTTTTTCCTGTAGAATCATCCTCACCGGACTCCTCTGAGGTGGAATGAGCATTCAAATTTCCCATCAGATTGAAAGTACAAGGTACCTTCTTGCTCTCCAATTCCCATACTTTATGTTTCAGCCATGACTTGGTGGATTTCATAATAGGAACCATTAATTCCTCCAGCTCAGTTATCTCACTTTCTGACCAGTTTATCTCTCCAATGGGTCTGTCCTTGACTGATTCAAATGCATGATCCTGGACTAAATTCCCGTCATCCTCCAACTGATCAGGAATCAACTTGACATTGTACATTCTGATTACATCAACTGGAAGCCTAGAATACCTTTTCTTTCTCACCTCAAATTCATCCTTGTTGTTTGCCCAGTAGTCCTCTAGATCATCTTTGTGGTGATATTCTTTAGTAGCCTTCTTCTGTGCTTCGCCAGTGATGTCAAAATTTACCCTCTTAGAATGGAAAGAGAAACCAAAAGTACTCAACTCCTCCCCTGATGCTTGAGCTGATTGGATTGAAGGGAAAACCTCACTTATACCAATTTTCAAAGGAAAGTCCCCACCAAACCCTGTCTTGTGCTTCGCCTTTTTAACAACAGCATCGAAATCACATATCTGTCGGGTAACCTCCAAGAGTATGATATGGTCAGTGGGATATCTTGGCAATCTGTATGGAGCAGTCAGACATCCATCAATTCTGATATAGGAAAAGGTGGGGAATTGTATAAACCAGGCTCCATATCTTTTAATCAGTTCCTTGGCTCCATCAGAAATTCTCACATGCTCTGCATTCTGAAGCAACCTAGTAATATGCATAGTGAATGCATCATTTTCTCTTCTATAATTCGGATTCCCTAGGTGCAGCTCAGGGTACACCTCATAGATGACATCTTGCCCAAATGTTCCTTTTGGACTCAATCCCCTGTATGGATAAAATCTGGCAAGTACATATACCACATAAGATGTCATGGTGAATTTCTTGGTCTCCAGCACATCTCTCATCTGCCTGTCAATCATTGCACTGATAATCCCTGCCCAATGGTAATTGATGCCTTGCTCAATCCTTTTTATGACATGCACCATCCAATTCTCCAATGCCCCAGCACTCTTCAAGCCCGCCACCCTGCTTAACAGTGTGATTGCATCATATATATCTTGTCGGAACTTGACCCTGTGTAACTGTTTAGGCAGCTTGGAGAAATGAGATTTTGGCTTTTCCAGCCAGGAATTGATCATCTGCTGGGCTTTGGTAGGTTCATCCTCATAATAAGTCCTAGCCAAGTCCATGTCCAAGGCACACACACATGATAAGTCTGGCATATCAAATGCCTGGGCAATAGAAACTGGATTAAAATTCGCCAATACTCTTCCATCAGTGCTGACAATCCTCTGCATATCAAAGTCATAATGCCGGGCACACTCCAATATCAATTCATAGCACTGAACCGCAGGAGGAAATCCTGCCACATGAGCCAGTCCGGATTTCACCATTCCCTTGGTCAGGACCGATAAATCCTTCTGAGCTAACCTTTCTTTGAACTCTTCATATCTCCAAGCTCCTACATTAGTATTCGGGACCTCTGACCAAACTAAAGCCACCTTACTATTCGGCAACTGATTCTTCATATCCAGCCTTGTTCTTTCAGCATCCGTAACTGAGAATCCCTCTGTATCTCCCTTGGATTTTCCTGCCGCTGCCTTGCTCGATTCAGCCTGCATTCATAAAAGAGCCTCATGAAAATCCAATTATCATCCATATTTCAATCAAAAGGTTAGTCTCGAAACCACTTGAAATCATTAAAATAAATCATTAATTATCAATCTCGAAAATCCGGGAAAATGGGGCAATCCGGGAAAATCTAGTCGGGGCGGAATTTCGGAGAAATCCGACCCAGACGGACTCTCGTAGCCTAAACATCATTTCATCAAATAAATCATTAATACGGACAAAAGAAATGCATGATTATCATAAGATTCACCCATTAAACAACAAGAAATCATTATCCAACATTCGATTCATTACCCCAATTTCGAAAATCAAAATCAAGTGGAACCAGGCAGAAAACCGGAAAAATCCGGATAGTTCGGATTTCCGTGGACAGCTTGAAATTCCGGGAACTCATCATACTCCGGGAAAAGGCAAAATCCAGGGAAAATCCGGGTGCACAGAAATTCCGCGGACACCTTGGAAACCCGACGATCGTTCGACGCGCAGACCGTTAATCAAGTGATCATACAAACCCCCTATTGGAATCTGACGAACATGAACTCAACCCCAATAAGCCAAATTTCGATTGTACCTGAATTTAAATTCCCAAAACTCTCAAATGGTTGATCCTTGCGACAAAATAATGATGCCCTAATGTTAACAGCCAAACCTCCGCCATGAGAGTTAGAGCAAGCTCGAAATTCAGGCACTTTCCCTCAGAATGATTAAACTAGGGCACACCAGGGTCTCAAGTGTTGCGAACAAGGTAGAGCCAAACACAGGACAAGAGGGTCACGACAACTCCACCAAACTTAACAACCTTGGGCAGACATACCGAAACCCTACCCTCACAAATTATACCAGATTACGCGCCAACAAGGCAACGTCCTAACAGGAACGCCCAGTCACAGGGGTATACCTAGCATTCAATCGATAAACAAAGGGATGCACAGTGCAGACGTTAAAACCCGCGGAAAGGTGAGTTCAAACCCTAATTCGATAAATATGTAACCATGAAAACAAGAAGGGCCGACCCAAATAATCATCAACAACAACCTGAAAGATTCAATCACAAGCGCAAAACAATAGGAGAAGTCAACAACAACTTACCATGGATTAAATCCGAATGAACCTTGAGCCCAAGGCAATCACTGCGAATCAGGGTGCCCTAGCGGCGATAATATCAACACAAACGCCCAAGGAATCCACACACGAGCAGACCAAATCCAATGACCAAAGCTCAAAAGAACAAACTCAAGCGCTAGAGCAAATAGAAAACGAATAATGAAATCAGGAAGAGCGCCAAAAGTCCTTAAATTCACCTACACTCGCGCTAGAGAAGACGTACCTCAAGCATTAATGACCGACAAGACATATTGAGGAAATCTGGAAACCTGAGGTCGAAACGGAATTTCGGAAGAATTCGAGCCAGCCGGACTATCCTGGTGAGCATGAATTCCGCGGATGACGCACCCCTCCGGGACTCCGACGAAGTCTGGGAAAATCCGCGTGATCCGGAAAATCCGATATTGACAGACGATGAACCAGGATCCGGGAAAATCCAAGTGAGCTGGAAAATCCCGGACCCAGGTCAAAACCCGGACTTCCACCAAAAACCAAGTCTGATCGATTCAACCTTTAGGGCAAGACCAAGGTACGCAAGACCAACATCCCAAGACCTTGAAAGGACAAATCCAATAAAAACCAAAGGTCCAAGAGACATCCGAAATCAAAAAACAGAGGGTCCCTACTCCAAGTGGGGCATGTGTGCAAAATTGCACAACAACTCCCTTGGTATTTATTTCACTTTTTTCACCTAGTTGCACCTGATTCATTTTCAACGAGTATATCTAGAAATGGTGTTACACTAGTTCATCAACCCAATATCACTCTTCAGTTAGAGCAATATAATCTTGCTTCATGCCCTAGGGAATTTTTCTAGTTTGAAAGGGAAACTCTTTAGGATTTTTTTGTAACAATCGACATCCTAGAAGAAGAAGAAAAAAACAAAATCCTTTGAAAATGTTGCATGTAATCAATCACACGTTCAAACCCAACAATACATTGTTAATAAAAACAAAAAAATGAAGAGGATGGATAAAATCCCTAAAATAGAAACACTTAATCAAACGTAGGATTCTATATCCTTTAAACAAAAATAAATAGTTGGAATATTTATTGAATGTGGATTCTTCCTAGTTGGCTAATCTCTTCATATTTTAGTAAGGTGATAGAAATTATATGAATTTTATAAATGAAGATAACTATTTTGTTGGAGAGGATAATCAAAATCCTTGGATGAGAGACAATACTATTGATGTAGGGAAAAATCTCATTAAGTTTCATTCTTTACAATGACAAGAAGTTCCTAAATTCTTGGGTGAGGTCAAAGAGTCATTGAATGATAACTTAGAATTATTAAAGTTAATTTTTGTTGCCATTAATTTTTTTAAAGAAAAATCCTCTCTTGGATTATTTTGTCAAACCCTCAAGGGTAAAGCCTATAGAAATTTCATAAACTTACACTCAAAATCCATCTCTCAATGGAATAAAATTGAAGAGTAGTTAGAGCAATGTTTTTGAACAACCAAAGATGATTAAAAATTGATCAATTAATAGTCCCAAATTTTAATTGATCCTAGAGAGACTGCCTATCTTTTTTCATGTGTTTCATCAAATTGAGACAAAATATACTAGTAGATATTAAACCCCAAAAGAGACTCTATCTCTCTCTCTCTCTCTCTCTCTCTTATATTATTGAAATGCTTACCTTTGAAGTATCACTAAGCTTTAGAAGACATAGACATCACTTCCTACGATGAAACAATTAGATTTTTTTCTTGATTACAAAAAGAAACTAAAGAAAATTGGATTCAAATATAGAGCCTCAACTATATGTATTTTGGAAACAATAAAATTTTAAATGTGATAGACTCTTGTTTAGATGGAAAAGAAGATTGAATATTTTGAATGTGTTTAGAATAAATAGATGGAGTGGGAAGCAACCCTTTCTAATGTGGAGAAAGGTGAAAGTTTCAAAAAGAAGAAATCATAGGAACATCATATAATCAAGGAGTGGATGTAGATAAAGAAGGCTAGTAACCTAAATCCATTATAGAATAGTGTAGCGTAAGTTCTATAAGGACCTTAATTCCTTGTTCCATGCACCCAAAACCATTTTCATGGTCTTTGTGTTTAGAAATAATTTTGAATATAGGCTCATAACATGTCAATAAATTAAAAAGAGGAGAAACAACATCACTAGTCTTGGTTAAATGAGAGGTATATGCACAAGTGGGAGGAGTAATAAAATTTCTAGAAGAAGGATCAATTCTAGCATGAGAATGTGGATCCTTATTAAATGTAGGAATATTAAATTTAGAAAGGTCAATTTTATATTCATTAGGGTAATAGGCTATGAAATCTAAGGAGCCACAATTGTATCAAGACATGTATTTAAAGAAGAAGGCACAAGATCATCAATAGAGGGTGATGATGGTGTTTAAGAATGTGGTATATAATTACAAAGAGAATAAGAAAGATTCACATAACCCATTTAATCTTGTTGACAATATTGAAAGGGGTAATATCACCCTTGATTTTTTATGCTTCACCATTATGAATGAATTTAATAGACTGGTGCATACTAGATAGAATTGTACACATGATGTGAATCCATGGTCTACAAAGGATAATATTATATGATAAAGCTTTGTTATCAAATATACCATAGTGGGAAATGTAATAAGGTCTAACTCAATAGGAAACAATATCATTCCAAGAGCTTTCCTTCCTACATTATCAAATTTACAAATATAGGAGAAATACAAGACATTTATATATTAAACGGTTCAACATACCTAAAACACACATGTTGAGACACAAACCATTATCAATAAGAGTACATTTGATTATTTTGTAATTAATGGAAACAATAATGAGAAGAGGTTCATGTTTCTTTTGGACCTTAAGAGAAGTTCATATTGTTGAAACACATAATATTCAAAGTTTTTCTATAGGTACATTTTGTAGACACTTAAAAATGTCCTGAATGATATACACACTTGAATCCAATATATTAACATTGTTTCATCCTAAAATCCATCCTCTTTTCGCTTGATTGATTAAAATAACCTAGTTATTTAATCAAGTGTCTCATTTTCACCTATTAATCTAATTGACCTAATTGGGTTAATTCACCCCCTCTCACGCTAACATTTCACCCTATTTAATTAAATAATAAAAATTATTTAATTCAAACCCTAAAATCCTCTTATTTAATTAAATAACCCTAAGCTATTTAATTAAATATCATATTGCATCCTCCTTTTCATTAAATCAATTATTTAATGAATATCATATTATTCCTCATCTTGCACATTCAAATTTAGTTTTAATTAACTAAATTTCTAATTTCCCTCCATCCACTTGCATAGGGAAAGGAATATTCTCCTATTTGGCTCCAAAACTGGAATGATTTCTTTCAAAAAACTTTGTAACAAACTTTCAAATTTGTTACAAAGTGTGTTTGTTTGAATCATTCTTATCCCTTAATCTTTTCTTGATCCATGTGATCTTTGATTCTCATCCATTAATGAGAATCTTCGATCAATGTTTCACCATCCTTTTTCATCTTTACCATTGATTGACCAAATTGATCTGGGCCCTTTATTTTTCATTTGCTTTCCTATAAATGCATCACTATTTGGAGAGAAAGGGATCCATATTTTGATAGAAAACTTGTGTTGTTGAAACTCATACTCATTTGCATGTTTCATATTTGATAGCATTTTAGATTAAAGCTTAATCCATTTAGCTTAAGCATCCATTAATGGCTTCCATATTAGCTTAGTTTGCATACATTTTAGCATAAATTCATAGTTATGCCTTGCATATTTGAACCTTATTTACATCTAGCATAGATTGCATTCATTTTATCAAGCTTTCAAGCATTCAAGCATTTAACAATCATCTCATCAAGCTAAACTAGTTTTATATCATGTTTTGTTCATATCTCATCGGTTTCATCAGTTTTCTTCAATTAAATTGATTGAAAAAAGTTGACATTATCCAAGGGATTGGGAAAGGTTTACTGTTCCACATCAATGCGACACCACTCCCCCAATAGGATAAGATTCGATGTCCTAGAATAGGTTTCTATTACGTTTTCTGGTTCTTCGTAATTTTGAATATCTTATTGGGATCAATGCTTATGGGATTAAATAGGGTTTAAATTCATTTGGATCTATCGTGTTTAGTTCACACTATGACATTGGTCACATTTTGGCACTAAAAGGAGGGCTATACTGATCAAATCTGATGAATTTCTCTTTTGATTCTCATTTTCTTGTGTTTGTATATGCAACAACGCACTTTGGTTTGAATACTGTGCCACAATTAATTCAATGACGCATGATTTAATTTCGTCACCACATATTTTAAATAGCAACACTAAAGTGATTTTTATTTGCATCATTGTTTCCATTATAGTGATGCAATTGATGACATTGTTTTATTGCAGAGCAATGCACATGATCTTCACTAGAGCAACACACCTAATATGTGTCGCTATACAATGACACATTTGATAAATTTAGCGACACAATTGATTTTAGTGACGCTTTATTGGTAAACAAAACAAAGACTCAATTTTGACATGTGCTTTAAAAAATTTATTTCATATGATCTCTAACGTGTCACTAACATATGGTTTTTGTTTTTGAGGCTAACTAGTTTTGGAGATTTGAACAATAAAACTTGAAGTGAAGGAGCATGCTATCATTTAACCATACATTGTAACAAGTGTTTTTACACTTGTGGGGAAATTATAACCTATTCTATGCTTCTTTACTTTATGTTTTAGTACCAACTAAACTTCCATTGGGTTTAAAATTAACTTTAAAAAAAAATGGTTAAAATTGGACGCACATACCCTTATTTGGAAAATATCGGTTTAAAATTGAACAAGACAATCAAACACTTCCATTTGGTGCTTAAAATGAACTCATTGTGCTTCTCAAGGTTAAAATGAATGGGTAATTACTTCACTTGATTATACTTGTAGTGTGTATCCACTCTCCTTGTGCTTCGTGCGATCTTGGGTGAAGATAAACACTCTTGTGTACTTTTTCTTTTTGCTTACTCAAAGTACATCTTGAGTTTTGCACCATGTTTTAACAATAGAGGGACCACCTCCCAATTTATGAGAGGGAACAACCCAAGCAATAATTTCATTTTGATCTACTATAAATAATTGGTGTGACGAAAGTCATTAACCACCCGGTGTGGATGTTCTACATCGATGAAAGTTTCCCTTAGTATCTGTGAGATACATAAAAACCCTTAGATCTTTCTAAGAGCTGGGAGGCCTCTTAATTGAGTGAATTTCCACATGTGTAGACACTAGGTTACCCCAAAAATTCTATCATTAAGAACCTTGTTTGTAGTGGCCAACTTGTCCATCCAAAGAGTTTATCAAAGTAGTGCATTGGAATTTATTTCCAAGAAGTTACTTGCCATGTTTGATTTTGGTTAAAGTATAGAGGTTAAGAATTCATTCTTAACATACCTCTACACTCTTTCCTCAATTACATGTAAAATTGTCTCTTCTACTATGAAGAGCATGAGGCAAGCATACTAAGAAAAACATACCATTTGATCTCAGAATGTTATTTCTTGTAAGTCAGTTTAACACATTGCTTGGTTCCAAAACATTGAAACAAACATTGAACAATCATCAAAATTCAAAATCCTTTGAAATGTGTGAATACCTTTGAAAGATTCCAATATTAATGATTGTCCCTAAGGATTTTATCCCTAGATGCTTCTAAATATTTGAACTCATATCTTAATTCATACTTTTCAGAGTCAACTTAGGGAAACTATGGCCTTAGCTCCTTAATTTTCACATAATGGACTTTGTGGGACAAAGGCTGCTTATACATAGACATTTAGTTTGAAACTTAAGCAAGACAAGTGGATGTGGTAAAATCAAGTCATTAATTAAGATTAAATCATGATTAGACCCCACACATGTGCTTGTCTTCATGATCTCTCACAAGACCAAAGTCCTTAATCGAAGATCCACATTCTGCCTCTTCAAAAATACGCATCATAGTTCAAAGTCTATAAAGAGGCACATTTTGAAGACTTACCACAACCGGGACATCTTGATAAGAAATTTTTATACTCACCTTTTGAGGAATTAACCAAACTTGCATATCCAATTTGAACCTAGCATTTAAAAGCATTGATCTTTTTGGGTTTGAGTTACTCATAGGGTAAAAAACAATTCTCACTACCTTGGTCTTGCAAACAAAGGTTCACTCTAGGTTAACATTATTGGGTCAAAACATTTCATCCACCCTTTATCATATTTCACATTTCACTTCACTAAACTTTACAAACTTTTGGACACACCAACATTTTTTAGACTTAGACAAATCATCAACTCAATCCGCTAACATAGCTATGTTGTGTGTGAAATGGATCCTTTTCCATTCACTTAGTTGAGTTGGATATCACATTTTGTGGACAATTTTATCTTAAAGGTCACAAGCCTACCTTTAATATTTACAAGTTCATTAAACACCTTTCATCAAAACATCAAATCTCTTTGTCTAAAAGTGTTGTCCAAGATTTTAAAAATATCATCACCCATATCATTCACCCTTTTCATCATCCACTTCCACCATTGGTCCAAAACTATTTAGAGTTTCCCTCTTGCCAAAATTTGAGTCAACTAGAGAGTTTAAACTTTACAAATCTCAACATAACTCTCCCATAGGTGACCCACAATTTATGGTTACAATAAGATCACAATACAAGAGAAATATGGAACAAGCCAAAACTACATACACTACAAGTGATCCAAACCCACAAGAATTCAATCCAAGGAGCCATTCTACCCCCTCACAACAGCCCTAAAATCCATCAGGACCATATGAGGTAGAAGATGTTACAAACAACCCGCTTGAGCTCACTAAGGAAAAAATCATTAAGTACAAACAAACTCATCAAACCTTAGAAAATGTGGCTCCAACCTTTATTGTGCAAAACATGACACAAGGATTAATCCAATCTATGAATCAACCAACTGCATACTTTGTGCCAAGTCAAACACAAACTCCTAGTCTTGCAACTAGTCCTACTAAGGACTTTGGTCACACCCTTCCTTTAGGAAGCAACACACTTTTGGGTACCCAAAACACCAACCTTCCCCAAATTACCACATGGACACCAACATTTGGTGACCCACCTCAATCTTCCACCACCATTCTAGAACACCCTCTACACCCACACAAACACCTTATATTTCATAATACCATGACAACCTCAACATTTCGAGCACAACCATCTTCATCCATCACCACAAGTACCCAAAATGAGAAAAACGTTACATAGGTAATGTGAACCAAATATCTCAAGTGGGATCACAAGGGAAATTTTTTAACACCATAATTCAAGAAACGTAAGGTCCACCCTTAACAAGTGGCTCCAATAATCCCATTGACACGTCGAAACAAGTGGTCACCCACTCTAATCAATCCAATCCTCACAACAAATCAAACCCATCCATAATAAATCCCAATCCAAACAACACCTTGATCATGAACCCCATCAACCAAGGTAATACCTTAGTCCCCCCTCAAATACAAGAGGGGAACCCTCGACACATCGGTCAAGGGAACCTCTTCAATCAAGTGATTCAAGGTCCTAATGTTCCATTGTCATCACAATACCAAATGGCACCATCATCATCCTTTCCATTGGTCCCCCACATCATGCAAAATCAAATGGGACCTCAAACTTACATTCCTCCATCCCAGTCCACCGTTCTACAAGGAATGTTAAACCAAGGAAACCCCAACCTCTCATCATCAACCCACAACCCACTCAAACAATAAACACCCAAAACCCATCACAAATGTCCCAACAACAAAATGATCCTACATTGCAAGCACATGCTCTAGCTTTACAAAAAGAACAACAGGCTTATCAACAAGCCTTACAACAAAAAAAATCCCAACAATAGGCCGTAGTGCCCCAACAACAACAAGCCCAATAACAAGCCCTAGTGGCCCAACAAAAACAACAAGCCCAACAACAATCCCTAGTGGCCCAACAACAACAATAGGCCCTGGTGACCCAACAACAACAACAAGCCCAACCTCAAGCATTGATTTCCCAACAATATGCCCAATAACAAGTTCTTGTACAACAAAAAAAGGGTTTATATTACAAACCCCAACAAAATATCGCCAATCCAAATAAGTTAGGGGCATATGCGCCTCCCCCACCACCACCTTCACAATATCAAACACCACCCTACACACCATACAACACCTCATCATATCAAAATCCCACTTACAATTCATCCACCATCCCACAATAGTCAGCCTATGTTCCTCCACCAAACCCGCAAGATGATATGGCATCATAACTCAAGGAACTATTGCAACAAATGCAAGACATTCAAATGGACAAAATGAAGAAGCTCCATACACAACAAAACTTGTGTCCATGATACCCATTAAATAGAAACATTGAAATGGTACCTTTCCCTCTTAGTTTTGAGGTCCATAAATTTGATAAATACAAAGGGATGGGAAATCCTGTGGATCACATTAAATAATTCAACATCATGTGTATGGAGGTTGCCTATAATTATTCCTACTTGATGCACCTCTTTCCATGAATTTTGACAGACCCAACCATCGATTGGTTTTCACAGTTTCCTCCAAGCATCAAAATGTTCCAAGAAATCATTGATAGGTTCATAGACCACTTCTCCTTTAATCTCAACATGGATGTTAGCTTAGAAGAGCTATATAAACTCAAGCAAAAAAAAGGAGAATCCTTCACAACTTGTTGCAAAGATGAAGACAAATAGCTAGTAAGAGCAAGTGGCCCATAAAAAAATGAACAAGTGGGGATTATTATAGTAAATGTCAATCTAGATCTATCCTTCCATTTAAAGATGCAATGTATCACCACTTATGATGAGCTTTCCCCTAGGGCCCTCAACATCGAGAGAGCCCTAATCTCACAGTGAAACACACAAGCATATAAAGACAACGACCCATCAACCAGTTCAAATGACAAGCTCAGCGTCTGGGCTAAGAACAAGAACGCGATGAATGATGGCATTGTGGATGCTAAAGTGATCATAAGTGCTCTTAGGCCAAACACCAACCAACCAACCATCACACAAACTATACAACAAACATCATCACCACCAAAACTCAACCCAAACGAACCACCAATAGGAATAACTACCCAAAATGCAAATACACACAGTTGACAAAACCTATTGAAACTATCATGTGTAGACACTTAAAAATTATCCTCACAATCATCCTATTATTCTTCTATTAATTAAATGGATATTATTATCTATTTAATTAATTCATTTAATAATTTTCTCTATTTATTCATTAATTCACTTAAATCATTAAAACATTATAAGCATTTATCCATTTGCATAATCAATTATCCATAAATCATTTATCCTTTTCATACAACTCTATTCACATAATCATTAAAATATCCATACATTAAATTTACATAAATCTTTTTTTTATTTAGCAGGTGTCATGACCCGACGGCGTCACCTAGAAGCGGTGAGACCCCAGTCCCTGAGTGTTTGCGGCGCCCGGCCACCACAACCACCCGGTGAAATGCAGAGAGTAGAATGAACTTTGAGACCATGAGAGCCATCCCACTGACCTCAAGCCAATCACGCTGCAGAAGGCTAAATTTACATAAATCTTTATCCATCACATATTTCATTAAATCATTTGCATTTTCATATATAAATCCATTTAATTAAATAACTCATCTAATTTGCAAATCCATTTCAATTCTAAATTCCTAAACCTCCATCATATCATAAACTCTCCCATTTATTTCTCTCATTCCCGTCAATTACACTGAATCAAGCAATATGAGATAAATATCCATTTCTCCATTTCGCTCTTTTAATCCCACATTTATCCCATAACTTAGATTTATCCTCTAAGGACATCTATAAAATCCCTCTCTCTTCTCACCATTCAATATACATATTCGATTTCAATAAAAAAACTCTACATCCATTCATCATAGCTTCTTGATGCATTTGTGCTTATAAAAATATGAGAGCACCAAATGTGTAATCCAAGATCTTGATGATAGGAAAATGGAGTTATTTTTCCTTTGAATGCTCTTGTTTTGGTTTTTTTTAGTTTAGTATTACGTTTTTTCATTTGCTTTCATTTAGGAAAAACTTCATTGATGTGATGCTGAAAATTTGATTTTGGTTTATAGATTTATCAATTTTCTCATTTTTAGCATCGATCGAATGGTGAACCTGACGTGAATATTGCATCGATGTATATATATATATATGTTCAATATGTGTTTAAAAATGTTCAAAATATTGCATCAAATGATTGTCTAATATGGTTTAGACATGGAGTCTATTTTTAGCGAAAATAAGATTTCCATTGAATAATCTTGCAGAGGAAGTTTTTGGTGTCATTTTTTTGTGGAGTTTGCTAAAATGTTTTAAAATATTATTCCTGGCGATATCTCACATTCTGGCTAACTCCTTAGTGGTGGTGTAGGTTTCTTTGTAATTCCTCATATTGTTTCTTAGACGGCTTTAGAATGTTGTTTCTTTTCTAATTTCTGACAACTTCATATCTTTTCATGTGGCTTTATTTACATGCAACTTAAAAATACCATATCTTTTCCTGGAATCGATTGTCATATTAGGAAACTATTCTATTAATTTGCATGTCTATGTGGGACGACCTCTGTAAAATCTCTACAACCATTTCCAACTGTTGTGTGCTTAATGATCATATGCTTGAGCTCATAGACTTGAGTATATTTGCATGAGGCCAATTTTTCCAATTTTTGAGTAAAGGTCTGTTCAAAGTCAGTTTAAAAGAGTAGAGGCTACACAATATATACAAGCTTTTCTAGTTCTTGCGAACCTCTGCATTCACATGAATTACTTCTGGAAGTGACCCATCGACTTTGTAGATCCACCATATCTATGTCTAACCTTTCCCTCTTCCTTTACTCGTTGCACCTTTTTGTTTTCTTGAGAGTATGGGTTCAACCATCACTAAATCTCATATAGTTGAATCTGGGAGCCTTGTTCCAACAAGAAAAAATCATCATTTTCATTGCTGCATTTAATTATCATAGTTGCATTTTCTTTTTGTACACACATATAAAGGCGTTTCAAGTCCAATCCTAATATAAATGGCATAGTGTGACTAATCAAAATAGTATATGAATGTTTCACATTTGTCTTGGTCTGATCGCACGATAATTGTTTCTTGTACTTGGTAAGCCTGGAAAATCTCTTTCGGCATCAAGAGTTATGCCCGTGTTGCGCCATTTTCAAGCTTAGTGTGCGGATTATGAGCATTCAAATGACTGCATTTGTTGGAATTTGTTTGCAGATGAAGGGAAGTCATGGTTTTATTTTCCTATCCTCTATTTACATATTTTCTTACCAAAAGTCTTTCATGTTCCTTTTGTGTAAATCAGCAATCGACGCATCCCCATGTATGAGGGATCAAGTCCACCAATAGAGGGTTGAAGAATGCATGCAAACAATTCAGCCGCCTTTTGTTGTTTTAGATTTTAATTCTCTTCCGTTTGCACATTTTCTTCTCTATCATTTTCATTGTCTTCTTTCGTGGCTATTCTCATGAACACAAATTTTTTGGGTTTTTAATAACAATTTGAGTGCCGATTTAGTCATCAGGTGAGAGACAATTTCAAAAAAATGATTTGAATCCCTAGGCCTTTGTTGTTATCACGTATCCTCCCTTGCTTTGTAAGCTTGCCAAGCATCTCTTTCAGATTTGTAATCCCTAGTGAGTGATGTTGAAAATCATGCTCCTCCTTTCCAACAAGGGAAACAAGAGAGTGGATTCAAATGGATATAGCTTGTCCAAAGATTGTAAATTGGTCAATATAAGTTGATTTTTGTTTTAGTTTTAATTTAGATTAATTAATATAAGTTGATAAAAAATTTTAGGTTTAGATCAAATTTTGTTTGTTAAATTAATGTTATTTAATTATTTTTGTAAATTTAGATTATTTTAGTTTTGATTTAGATTAATTTAGATTAATTAATATAGGTTGATTTTGATTAGTTAGATTAATTTTGTTTGTTGATTTCTTTTTGTTAGTTGATTGATGTTATTTTCTGTTTTAGTCTAGTTTTGATTTTGTGGCTTATATTTGTTGACTTGGCTTTTTGTAGGTTTGCATGTCAAAGACTTCAAATGAAAATTTGACACTCATTTGTCAAAGACTAGAGACTTAAACTACTAATGGTGGTTTTGTAGGGTTTTCTTTAATTTCCTTTTTAAGTGTCTGTTTTCACATAAAATAACTAAGGGGGGATTAATTAATCACTTTTTTTTCCGGTGGTAGGTGTATGCTCTCACCTTGTGCAAACTCAGTGATCAGAAGCCAGATCCATCATTTTTTTTTCATGTGCTTAATTAAGGTGGGTTAATGAACCACTGTTTGTTGTGCTTGTAAGGTGGTAGTTGTATGCTCTCACCTTGTGCAAACTCGGTGATCAGAAGCCAAACCCACCTCTTTTTTTATGTGTTTAATCCCTTAGAGGGCCTACCTCCCAACTTGTGAGAGGAAACCACCCAAGTGGTACTTTGTTTTGGTCCGCTATATAAATTATTGTGATTGTTGAGAAAGTATTCAATCACCTAGTGTGGATGTCCTATATTGATGAAAGTCTCCCTCAATATCCTTGAGATGCATCAAAACCCTTAGATATTTCTAAGGATTGGGAGGCCTCTTAATTGAGTGAACCACCACATGTATCTAGGGACCAGTATTACCCTGAAATACAGATTAAGAACTACTTGTTATATAGCAGCCCAAAACCTTTTTTGCTTGTTGGTATAGGAGGTTGGACCTCTGAAGCCACCCCACATGCATTATTTATTGTAGAGACATAAATCCCTCGGTTCATAAGATCTTCGGATCTTTGAGGTAAGAGATCTTGGTGTGCCCATGCTGTGTAAGGGGGAGCCAGTCTCACCAAGATCTCTAGTTGTTCGCTTTGTTTCAATATATGGAGAAATCCAAGTAGGGACTCACCAAGTAGTATCCTCTTTCCAACCTAGGTTGTGCATGCTTACAAGTGTTTTCAAACTTGTCTAGACCAGTGAAAAATCTTGGGGCTAATCTAGGCCCCCATTCAGACTTTACTCTGATTTTGTGTCAGAGTCACCTAAAACATTTTGTCTATCGTGTCTTTTGTGTGTGTTCAAAACAAACATTTTTAATCTCAACCAAAAATCATGCATTTCAACCATGCAAATCTAAGAAACTTGCTCAAACAACATAAACATCCACATGATCTCTTGTAAAACCAAAATCCCTAAGAGAAGATCCACGCTCCCCTCTTTCAAACATAGACATCGTAGTTCTAGGTCTATCAAAAAATGCATCTTGAAGAACTATTGCAACCGAGACATATTGCTAAGAAATTTTTATGACCATCCTTTGAGGAATGAACTAGACTTACATATCCAATACGAGCCTAGCATTTAATCTCTTGGGGCATCATTCTTCAGTTTTGATCCTTCATTCCTTCTATATATAGATAATTCCACCTAGTCCTTGCATATTCTGACCATGACCTCAGTCCTTGCATATCTATAATTGGCCAAACAAAACTTTTAGCTTGCACTTAGGTTACTCTACAAAAAAAGGCAAGGCTTGGAAGCTCGTCCCCATGTGTGATATTCTTATTTTTGATCATCCTATCTCACCTGCAGGATCCATGGTGTTCAAGACCATCTAGAGAGCTTGGGAACTAGTCAAAGGAAACATTACTAATAGCCACTTCGTCAAAGATGGGAACAAAACCATAATGGGGTATAGATCCATTTGGTGGAATTTGAAGCACAAAAATAAACCCCTAGCCTTAATACAAGGTTGTTCTGCAAAGGCCCGGGCACAAAAAGGGATTAAATACTTCAATGATATCCTCAAAGATCGATATCTTAAAGACTGGGATGAATTAAAAATAGAATATGATCTACCTCAAAGTAATTGGAGAACATATACAATAATTAGAGAGACATGTAGAGAGATTCAATTCCTAGTAGAAGACTCTATTGATAGTCATGAATATCTTGAGTATAAATGGAAGAATGGTAAAAAACTTCACTGCATTAATGCAAAGATGGTCTACTTCACTTTAACTAAACATATTGATCTAACAAAGCATGTTAATAAGGCATGGAACATTAATCTAAGCATAGAACAATGGTAGAATTTTTTTGAACTGAATTGGAAAATGAAGGTGGAACCAAAAAAGGCTAGCTTTAGATGGTTGTTGTTGCTACAAAAACTCCCTTATAAAATTTCTCATAATGACATTGATATGTGCAATCTGTGCAAATTCCTTGAGACTGTGAACCATATCTTTTTTTACTGTATTTTTGCTAAAGAATTGTGGAGACTCTTTTGCAGTAAAATGAATATATGGATTGATAATAATAGACTATGCCCCAAATTTTTTTTGTTGAATGTTGGTAACAAAATGAACAAGGATTGCATTATTCGATGGTTGTGCATTTATACTAAAATTTTATGGTCTATCTGGAAGGCTTGGAAGAATGAAAAATTTGAGGGAGAGAGGAGAGTGCTTACTGAGTCTTTTAGAAGACTCACACTTCACAACATTGTTATGCAAGTCTTTATCATAGTTACTCTGTCTAAGGAGAGATTTTGGAATTTCTTGGAAAATAGGAAAACTAAAATTGACATCATGGAGGTTAGGTATGGTCACATGTGGGAAGAAGGTCATCCTTCCCTAGAAATTTTCCTAAAGGCACTAGAAGCATTACATAATGATATCACTAAGAAAGACAGGAGGCAACATTGGCTCTTGTTGCCCTGAAAGGTGCTACACCAAAGAGAGATGCTGCCAAAGGATGGTAGTGAGTTTTCTTCAAGTTCATGTTTTTGCTTAGTCATTTAGTCTATATAGATATACAGGTTATGCAAATAAGTAGTTGGTCATATTTTGTTACTAATGCAAGGCACAGGTCAAGGGTG
>VDFB02200103.1:32627-53977 GCA_007258455.2 Sequoia sempervirens
ACCTTAACCCTAACATGAGTTAAACCCTAACCCTAACCTTAATTTAACCCTAACTCTAACCCTTCCCTAACCATGACCCTAAGCTTTATCGTAAAACCCTAACCCTAACTTAACCTTAAAACTATAATCCTAATTGAATCAAACCCTAAGGTTAACCCTAAATGAACCCTAACCTTAGCCCCAAGCTTTATCTTAGAACCATTACCCTAATCTAACCTTAATTAAATTATAACCCTAATTTTTAAGCATAACCTTAATTGAACGCTAACCCTTACCCTAATTAAACCCTAACCCTACATTAATCCTAATTGAACTCTAATATTAAATGAATTGTAACTCTAACCCTAATTGGACCCTAACATTAACTCTAATTGTAACACCAACCCTAATCCTAACCCTAACTCCTAGCTTTATCCTAAACCTTAACCCTAACATGAGTTAAACCCTTACCCTAACCTTAATTAAACCCTAACCCTAATGCTTACCCTAATCATGACCCTAAGCTTTATCGTAAAACCCTACCCCTAACTTAACCTTAAAACTATAATCCTAATTGAATCAAACCCTAAGGTTAACCCTAAATGAACCCTAACCCTAGCCCCAAGCTTTATATTAGAACCCTTACCCTAATCTAACCTTAACTAAATCTAACCCTAATTAAAGCATAACCTTAATTTAAGCATAACCTTAATTGAGCACTAACCCTAATTAAATCTTAACCCTAACCCTAATTGAATCATAACCCTAATACAACACTAACCCTAACTATAATTGAATCCTAATCTTACCCTAGTTAAACCCTATTATTAATTAAATATAAACCGAATAGTAACCCTAATTAAATACTAATTGAATGTAAACTCTTACTGTAATTATAATTGTAGTTCCCTAATCCTAATTCAATTCTAACCCCAACCCCAAACTTTATCATAGAAACCTAACCTTTATTAAACATCAATTGAACCCTAACCCTAACCCTAGTTGAATTTTAACCGTAATTAAACACTAATTAATACCTAACCCTAACCCTAACCCTAGTAAAAATCTAACTCTAATACTAACCCTAATCTTAATTGAATTCAAATCCTAACCACAACCCTAGCCCCAAGATTTATTTTAGAACTCTAACCCTTACCCTAACCTTGATGAAATTTATCCCTAATTGAACAAGAAAGACTAAGTAGAACAAGAAAGAGTTGGTGGAGGAAAATAAAGAATTAGAGTATGGGATAAAATGATTAGTAAGTTAAAAGACATATGTTTTCCTTCTAATCATTCTATAATTTTATTTGAGAAGTTGTAGAATCTCTATTAGAAGGAGTTGATTGTGCAGAAGAATTTTAGGTAAAAGCATAAAGTTGTGTCACACTTTCAACTAACTAAATAGTTTCAAATGATTTTTTTTTTCCTTAAATAGTTTCAAGTGAAATAATTTTGCTTAAAACCATGTGGCATATATGTGGTGCATATAGTTTTAGGAGAAACCCTTTTGTCAGAAACTAGAAAATAAAAATTTTCCCAACGCAAATTTGAAATGTGATTAAATTTATGTGTAAGGTTTTGAGTGAAAGATAGGGTTACCTATGTGGCATCTTATCCCCTCTTTTGGGGTAAATTCAAAAAAAAATCGACTTCAACTTTGAATTTATCCAACTAGGGGTAATATCATGAAAATCTAAAAATACTCTTTTGTAGAGCTCATAGTCTAAAATATTTTTTTAATATTTTGATTAGGTTTATTATGATTTTTTAAAAATCTACTGTAATTAGGTTTTTATAATCCAACATGAGGTTGATTAGGAATTAAAAAATAAATATTAAAACATATTCATTTTTTTTGAAAAATATATGGTGCACTAGAGGAGATAATCCTCTCCAAAAGGGTATAATTTGTTTTTTCAAAATGATAAAAAATTAAACAAAAGTTGATGTCCCATGAAAACTATGATGTTCTAGTGAAGTTTCAATTAAAAACACTATTACAAAAAAATATTCATCGATTTTTTGTCATGCACTAGATATTGAAGTTAGCTATTTGGAGAAAAAAATAGGAAAACAAAATTATTTGCTCTTTTTTTTTGTGACGTCCCATTGACCTTAATTTTTTCTAAAATTTTCAACAATTCAAATTCTATGCTTAAATTTATAAAAAAATATATCAAACCAATTTTAAATTTAAAAAATTTGTAAGTATTAACTACATCAAGAGTTCTATATTCATTAGTTCACATAATTTTAAAATTCAAAATATAAAGACCACTTTTATGGTGTTGAAGTTGAATATTTTTACTTGTATTGGCCATTTCCTTTATAAAAGTGTGACATAGGTTTGTACTTTTACTCTTGTACAAATTGGCAATCCAAACTAGTTATTTTAAAAATAATAAAGAAAAAGATGCAAGATATTGTGAACAAGAAGACTTAAAGAATAAAAATAATACTTAAACACAAGAACCTAAGCCTTTACCTTGCATCCAAATACACCTATGTTTGAGCCAAAGAGATATTTACACCCAAGTTGAAAGACCTTGCAAGAGACCTTTTCATACCTCTAGTTGCACACCAAAGGTGTATATACGCTCAATATTTGTATGGTTTATTGAAGCTATATTGGTTGCTCACTCAAGAAACATAACTTTGCATTCAAGGATTATTTTTAAAATAGCCCATAAGAGGTGTTATTTATAGTTTTTAGAGATAGTTGATCAAATGGATAAGATTAGATTGGAAGATCAAGGGTTGGGGTTGGTTGAGAGGATTGGAGAGAAGAGGATCCTCCAAGTAGCACCTTGTGATTGGTGCACTTGAAGAGGGAAAGGATTAAAGGGATTTGGATGGCCATGGTTGTCTTGGAAAGAGAGCAAGGGTGAGAATAAAAAAACAACTTTTTGGAAGTCCAAAAAGTCCTTTTTTAGAGACATGTGAATGATGAAGACTTTCTTGAAGAAATGAATGAATAGGATTTAATGAGGAGGATTTTGGAGAAGTGGGATGGATGTGACAAATACATGAAAAAATACCTCCTTTGGACACATGCACATTTTGAAGAAACAAACAAGATTAATTAAATTAATCATGCTTTGACTTGTGCAAATGATTAATTAGATTAAGTAATTGATTTTAGTCTCATAATGATGTGAGAGGAAAAATATGAAATTAAATTAATAGGATTCATTTTTTTGGGAATGCATATGATGGGCTTAAAAAAATAAAATTTAGATTTATTTATTTAAGGTTGGACTTCAAAAATGGAATTGGTTATTGAATAAATAGTCTTGCTTTATTCAATTAATGTTGGAGAATGATTAGATGGGTTAAATAAATAATTAAAATGATTTAATTAATGTTAGGAGATAAATCAAGAATTAATTAAATATGTGGATTTTATTTAATAAATTTAGGTGTTTGATGTGAATTAGATTGATGATAGGAGAATTGTTAAGAAGCAATTTTAGGTGTCTATATATATTAATGAGTTGTGTTCATAGTAATTAAAGATGAAATTAACCCGGTTGATATTAGATCGGTGGAGGAGGCATAACATGTATTAAAATTTGAAGATAAGTTGAATAGAAAATAACAATAAAGTCATGCTAAAGGTAGAGGTTGTGGCAAGTAATTAGTTGGATGTGGAGAAAGATTGAAAAGAAGGAGAATTAAGGTGAAAGTAGTTCATAGAGTGGATGAGTTTAGTCTTCAAGAGGAAGAGGATTTGGATCATGAGGATGTGGTCAAGGGTTCAATGACACTTGCTACAACTATGGAGCACATGATCATCAAGCATATGAATGTCCAAAAGTTACTAAGGAAAATAAAGGGACTGACAATAGAGCTAATGTTGCTCAATTTTATGAAATAAAAGATGATACAATTGTATCTAAAGAACTAGAAAATGGAGAGAAATTGATGTTGAAGAGAGTAATTTTGAAACAAAAAAAGCAAGAAGTTGAACCATTGTAGAGGAATATATTCAAAACTAGTAAGTGTTGTGAATTAATTATTGATAATGGTAGTACCAAGAATTTGGTCTCTATAAAGTTGGTGGATAAATTCACATTATAAATTATGGTACATCCCAACACATACAAGGTTTTATGGCTACAAAAGGACCATCAATTCATGGTATTTGATCAATACAAGGATCATTTTAATGTTGGTAGTTACCATGATAAGGTATGATGTAATGCTATTATAATCAGTAAATGTCATGTTATTTTAGGAAGGCCTTAGCAATATGATATGAATTTGATACATAATGGGAGAAATAATACAATTATAGTGTCCAAAGATGACAAAAGGTATGAGTTGTTTCCTATTAAGAAGTAGAAGAGGCTAGCAATGGAGTAGTGTTATGATTTGATAAATTTTTTTTAAAGAAAATTCATAGGATTAAGGTGTGTTATGTTGTGTTTTGTCAAGAAGAACCTAAGGAGGATGAGATTCCAATAGAAGTTGTAAATGCTATGTGGAAACTATATTTAAGGACTTACCTATAGGGTTGTCACCTATGAGGGAAATCTCACATCAAATTGATCTAATTGTAAGAGTTAGTATACCCCAAAAAGCATCCAACTAAATGGACACAAAGATGATTCCATAAGTAAAAAACATGTACATTAGATGGGGAATTGATTAGGGAAAGTTTGATTACATATGTAATTCCAATAATTTTTATACCAAAGAAGGATCATGAGTGGAGGATGTGCATTGATTCAAGGGCTATCAATAAGCACCATTTGATATAGGTTTCCCTTATAATGGATGATTAATTAGATTGTTTAAGTGGTGGTAGATATTTATCCAAAATAAATTTAGAAAGTGAATATCATCAAACTAGGATAAGAGAGGATGGTAAGTGGAAAATTACCTTTAGAACTAAGGATGGATTATATGAATGGTTAGTTATGCCCCTTTTCTTAACCAATTCCCCCAATATCTTCATGAGACTAATGAATGAAGTGTTAAAATAATTTATGGGAATTTTTTGTGTGGTTTATATTAATGATAAATTGATATTTAGTAAAATTAAGGAAGATAGTCTACAATTTTTTTTTAATATTAGATAGAGTGGAAATAACAGAGTTCATAACATTGCTTACATATGAATCACTACCTCAGCTTGAGACAGGCTAGCACCCCTAATTACATAGCATTGACTATTAGTTGTCCCATTTAGATTAACTACATTTACCTGAGCATCCCATATACAACATAATGTCCCAATATGACATCACATGTACAACATGACATCCCATATACAAAATCAGCTAGCTTCAGGAATAGAGAAAAAACTTTACAAAAGGATTCCCATACAACCATATACAAAAGAGTATTACATGTACAAAATGATTCACATACAAAATTGACCTCTTCCTTACATACAAAATAAAGGCCACGCTTGACCTGTGCCTTGCATTAGTAACAAAATATGACCAACTACTTATTTGCATAACCTGTATATCTATATAGACTAAATGACTAAGCAAAAACATGAACTTGAAGAAAACTCTGAATCACCATCCTCTGGTAGCTCTCCTTGGTGTAGCACCTTTCAGGGCAAGGAGAGATAATGTTGCTTCCTGTATTTCTTAGTGATATCATTATGTAATGCTTCTAGTACCTTTAGGAAAATTTCTAGGGAAGGATGACCTTCTTCCCACATGTGACCATACCTAACCTCCATGATGTCAATTTCAGTTTTCATATTTTCCAAGAAATTCCAGAATCTCTCCTTAGACAGAGCAACTATGATAAATACCTGCATAACAATGTTGTGAAGTGTGAGTCTTCTAAAACACTCAGTAAGTACTCTCCTCTCTCCCTCAAATTTTTCATTCTTCTGAGCCTTCCAGATAGACCATAAAATTTTAGTATAAATGCACAACCATAGAATAATGCAATCCTTGTTCATTTTGTTAACAACATTCAACACAAAATTTTTGGGGAACAGTCTATTATTATCAATCCATATATTCATTTTATTGCAAAAGAGTCTCCACAATTCTTTAGCAAAAATACAGTAAAAAAAGATATGGTTCACAGTCTTAGGGACTTTGCAAAGATTGCACATATCAATGTCATTATGAGCAATTTTATAAGGGATTTTTTGTAGCAACAACAACCATCTGAAGCTAGCCTTTTTTGGTTCCACCTTCATTTTCCAATTCAGTTCAAAAATCTTCTGTCATTGTTCTCTGCTTAGATTAATGTTCCATGCCTTATTAACATGCTCTGTTAGATCAATATGTTTAGTTAAAGTGAAGTAGGCCATCTTTGCATGAATGCAATGAAGTTTTTTACCATTCTTCCATTTATACTCAAGATATTCCTGACTATCAATAGAGTCTTCTACTAGGAATTGAATCTCTCTACATGTCTCTCTAATTATTGTATATGTTCTCCAATTACTTTGAGGTAGATCATATTCAATTTTTAATTCATCCCAGTCTTTAAGATATCCATATTTGAGGATATCATTGAAGTATTTTATCCCTTTTTGTGCCCGGGCCTTTGCAGAACAACCTTGTAGTAAGGCTAGGGGTTTATTTTTTTGCTTCAAATTCCACCAAATGGATCTATACCCCATTATGGTTTTGTTCCCATCTTTGATGAAGTGGCTATTAGTAATGTTTCCTTTGACTAGTTCCCAAGCTCTCTAGATGGTCTCGAACACCATGGATCCTGCAGGTGAGATAGGATGATCAGAAATAAGAATATCACACATGGGGAGGAGCTTCCAAGCCTTGCCTTTTTTTGGAGAGTAACCTAAGTGAAAGCTAAAAGTTTTGTTTAACCAATTATAGATATGCAAGGACTGAGGTCATGGTTAGAATATGCAAGGACTAGGTGGAATGATCTATATATACAAGGAATGAAGGATCAAAATTGAAGAATGATTCCCCAAGAGATTAAATGCTAGGCTCATATTGGATATGTAGGTCTAGTTCATTCTTCAAAGGATGGTCATAAAAATTTCTTAGCAATATGTCTCGGTTGCAATAGTTCTTCAAGATGCATTTTTTGATAGACCTGGAACTACGATGTGTATGTTTGAAAGAGGGGAGAGTGGATCTTCTCTTAGGGATTTTGGTTTTACAAGAGATCATGTGGATGTTTATGTTGTTTGAGCAAGCTTCTTTGATTTTCATGGTTGAAATGCGTGATGTTTGGTTGAGATTGAAAATGTTTGTTTTGAACACACACATAAGACACGTCAGACAAAATGTTTTGGGTGACTCTGACACAAAATCAGAGTAAAGTTTGAATGGGGGCCTAGATTAGCCCCAAGATTTTTCACTAGTCTTGACAAGTTTGAAAACAATTGTAAGCATGCACAACCTAGGCTGGAAAGAGGATACTACTTGGTGAGTCCCTACTTGGATTTCTCCATATACTGAAACAAAGCAAACAACTAGAAATCCATGTGACACTAGCTCCCCCTTACATAGCATGGGCACACCAAGATCTCTTACCTCGAAGATCCAAAGATCTTATGAACCGAGGGATTTTTGTCTCTACAATAAATAATGCATGTAGGGTGGCTTTAGAGGTCTGACCTCCTGCACCAGCAAGCAAAAAAGGTTTTGGGATGCTACAACAAGCAGTTCTTAATCTGAATTTCGAGGTAATACTAGTGGCTATACATGCGGCGGTTCACTCAATTAAGAGGCCTCCCAGTCCTTAGAAAGATCTAAGGTTTTTGACGCATCTCAAGGATACTGAGGGAGACTTCCGTCAATATAGGACATCTACACTAGGTGATTGAAGAATTTCTCAACAATCACAATAATTTATATAGCGGACCAAAACAAAGTACCACTTGGGTTGTTTCCTCTCACAAGTTGGGAGGCAGGCCCTCTAAGGTATTGAACACATAAAAAAAGAGGTGGGTTTGGATTTTGATCACCAATTTTGCACAAGGTGAGAGCATACAACTACCACCTTACAAGCACAACAAACAGTGGTTCATTAACCCACCTTAATTAAACACATGAAAAAAAATGATGGATCTAGCTTATGATCACTGAGTTTGCACAAGGTGAGAGCATACGCCTACCATTGGAAAAAACAAGTGATTAATTAATCCCCCCTTAATTATTTTATGTGAAAACAGACACTTAAAAATGAAATTAAAGAAAACCCTACAAAACCACCATTAGTAGTTTAAGTCTCTAGTCTTTGATAAACGAGTGTCAAATTTTCATTTGAAGTCTTTGACATGCAAACCTACAAAAAGCCAAGTCAACAAAGATAAGCCACAAAATTAAAACTAGACTAAAATAGAAAATAACATCAATCAACTAACAAAAAGAAATCAACAAACAAAATGAATCTAAACTAACAAAATTAATCTAACTAATCAAAATCAACCTATATTAATTAATCTGAATTAATCTAAATCAACACTAAATTAATCTAAATTTACAAAATTAATTAAATAACATTAATTTAACAAACAAAATATGATCTAAACCTAAAAAAATTAATGAACTTATATTAATTAATCTAAATTAAAACTAAAACAAAAATCAACTTATATTGACCAATTTACAATCTTTGGACAAGCTATATCCATTTGAATCCACTCTCTTGTTTCCCTTGTTGGAAAGGAGGAGCATGATTTTCAACATCACTCACTAGGGATTACAAATCTGAAAGACATGCTTGGCAAGCTTACAAAGCAAGGGAGGATACGTGATAACAACAAAGGCCTAGGGATTCAAATCATTTTTTTGAAATTGTCTCTCACCCAATGACTAAATCGGCACTCAAATTGTTATTAAAAACCCGAGAAATTTGTGTTCATGAGAATAGCCATGAAAGAAGACAATGAAAATGATAGAGAAGAAAATGTGCAGACGGAAGAGAATTAAAATCTAAAACAACAAAAGGCGGCTAAATTGTTTGCATGCATTCTTCAGCCCTCTAATGGTGGACTTGATCCCTCATACATGGGGATGCGTCGATTGTTGATTTACACAAAAGGAACATGAAAGAATTTTGGTCAAAAAATATGGTAAATAGAGGATAGGAAAATAAAACCATGACTTCCCTTCATCTGCAAACAAATTCCAACAAATGCAGTCATCTGAATGCTCATAATCCGCACACTAAGCTTGAAAATGGTGCAACACGGGCATAACTCTTGATGCCAAAAGAGATTTTCTAGGCTTACCAAGTACAACAAACAATTATCGTGCGATCAGACCAAGACAAATGCGAAACATTCATATACTATTTTGATTAGTCACACTATGCCATTTATATTAGGATTGGACTTGAAACGCCTTTATATGTGTGTACAAAAAGAAAATGCAACTATGATAATTAAATGCAACAATGAAAATAATGATTTTTTCTTGTTGGAACAAGGCTCCCAGATTCAACTATATGAGATTTAGTGATGGTTGAACCCATACTCTCAAGAAAACAAAAAGGTGCAACGAGTAAAGGAAGAGGGAAAGGTTAGACATAGATATGGTGGATCTACAAAGTCGATGGGTCACTTCCAGAAGTAATTCATGTGAATGCAGAGGTTCACAAGAACTAGAAAAGCGTGTATACATTGTGTAGCCTCTACTCTTTTAAATTGACTTTGAACAGACCTTCACTCAAAAATTGGAAAAATTGGCCTCATGCAAATATACTCAAGTCTATGAGCTCAAGTATATGATCATTAAGCACACAACAGTTGGAAATGGTTGTAGAGATTTTACAGAGGTCATCCCACATAGACATGCAAATTAATAGAATAGTTTCCCAATATGACAATCAATTCCAGGAAAAGATATGGTATTTTTAAGTTGCATGTAAATAAAGCCACATGAAAAAATATGAAGTTGTCAGAAATTAGAAAAGAAACAACATTCTAAAGTCGTCTAAGAAACAATATGAGGAATTACAAAGAACCCTACACCACCACTAAGGAGTTGCTAGAACGTGAGATATCGCGAGGAATAATATTTTAAAACATTTTAGCAAACTCCACAAAAAAATGACACCAAAAACTTCCTCTGCAAGATTATTCAATGGAAATCTTATTTTCGCTAAAAATAGACTCCACATCTAAACCATATTAGACAATCATTCGATGAAATATTTTGAACATTTTTAAACACATATTGAACATATATATATATATATATATATCGATGCAATATTCACATCAGGTTCACCATTCTATCGATGCTAAAAATGAGAAAATTGATAAATCTATAAACCAAAATCAAATTTTCAGCATCACATCAATGAAGTTTTTCCTAAATGAAAGCAAATGAAAAAACGTAATACTAAACTAAAAAAAACCAAAACAAGAGCATTCAAAGGAAAAATAACTCCATTTTCCTATCATCAAGATCTTGGATTACACATTTGGTGCTCTCATATTTTTATAAGCACAAATGCATCAAGAAGCTATGATGAATGGATGTAGAGTTTTTTTATTGAAATCGAATATGTATATTGAATGGTGAGAAGAGAGAGGGATTTTATAGATGTCCTTAGAGGATAAATCTAAGTTATGGGATAAATGTGGGATTAAAAGAGCGAAATGGAGAAATGGATATTTATCTCATATTGCTTGATTCAGTGTAATTGACGGGAATGAGAGAAATAAATGGGAGAGTTTATGATATGATGGAGGTTTAGGAATTTAGAATTGAAATGGATTTGCAAATTAGATGAGTTATTTAATTAAATGGATTTATATATGAAAATGCAAATGATTTAATGAAATATGTGATGGATAAAGATTTATGTAAATTTAGCCGCTCGGGTAGCGGGATTGGCTTGAGGCTGTGGGATGGCTCCTCATGGTCTCGGGTTCGATTCCGCTCTCGGTACTTACCTGGTGGTTGTGGTGGCCGGCGCTGCAAACACTCGCAGGGACTAGTCTCGCCCCCCCGCTCGCCTCTAGGTGACGCTGGGCGGGGGCCGCGGGACACCCTGTTGTAACAAAAAAAAAAAAAAAGATTTATGTAAATTTAATGTATGGATATTTTAATGATTATGTGAATAGAGTTGTATGAAAAGGATAAATGATTTATGGATAATTGATTATGCAAATGGATAAATGCTTATAATGTTTTAATGATTTAAGTGAATTAATGAATAAATAGAGAAAATTATTAAATGAATTAATTAAATAGATAATAATATCCATTTAATTAATAGAAGAATAATAGGATGATTGTGAGGATAAATTTTAAGTGTCTACACATGATAGTTTCAATAGGTTTTGTCAACTGTGTGTATTTGCATTTTGGGTAGTTATTCCTATTGGTGGTTTGTTTGGGTTGAGTTTTGGTGGTGATGATGTTTGTTGTATAGTTTGTGTGATGGTTGGTTGGTTGGTGTTTGGCCTAAGAGCACTTATGATCACTTTAGAATCCACAATGCCATCATTCATCGCGTTCTTGTTCTTAGCCCAGACGCTGAGCTTGTCATTTGAACTGGTTGATGGGTCATTGTCTTTATATGCTTGTGTGTTTCACTGTGAGATTAGGGCTCTCTCGATGTTGAGGGCCCTAGGGGAAAGCTCATCATAAGTGGTGATACATTGCATCTTTAAATGGAAGGATAGATCTAGATTGAAATTTACTATAATAATCCCCACTTGTTCATTTTTTTATGGGCCACTTGCTCTTACTAGCTATTTGTCTCCATCTTTGCAATAAGTTGGTGAAGGATTCTCCTTTTTTTTGCTTGAGTTTATATAGCTCTTCTAAGCTAACATCCATGTTGAGATTAAAGGAGAAGTGGTCTATGAACCTATCATGATTTCTTGGAACATTTTGATGCTTGGAGGCAACTGTGAAAACCAATCGATGGTTGGGTCTGTCAAAATTCATGGAAAGAGGTGCATCAAGTAGGAATAATTATAGGCAACCTCCATACACATGATGTTGAATTCTTTAATGTGATCCACAGGATTTCCCATCCCTTTGTATTTATCAAATTTATGGACCTCAAAACTAAGAGGGAAAGGTACCATTTCAATGTTTCTATTGAATGGGTATCATGGACACAAGTTTTGTTGTGTATGGAGCTTCTTCATTTTGTCCATTTGAATGTCTTGCATTTGTTTCAATAGTTCCTTGAGTTATGATGCCATATCATCTTGCGGGTTTGGTGGAGGAACATAGGCTGACTATTGTGGGATGGTGGATGAATTGTAAGTGGGATTTTGATATGATGAGGTGTTGTATGGCGTGTAGGGTGGTGTTTGATATTGTGAAGGTGGTGGTGGGGGAGGCGCATATGCTCCTAACTTATTTGGATTGGCGATATTTTGTTGGGGTTTGTAATATAAACCCTATTTTTGTTGTACAAGAACTTGTTATTGGGCATATTGTTGGGAAATCAATGCTTGAGGTTGGGCTTGTTGTTGTTGTTGGGTCACCAGGGCCTGTTGTTGTTGTTGGGCCACTAGGGATTGTTGTTGGGCTTGTTGTTTTTGTTGGGCCACTAGGGCTTGTTATTGGGCTTGTTGTTGTTGTTAGGGCACTACGGCCTATTGTTGGGATTTTTGTTGTTGTAAGGCTTGTTGATAAGCCTGTTGTTCTTTTTGTAAAGCTAGAGCATGTGCTTGCAATGTAGGATTGTTTTGTTGTTGGGACATTTGCGATGGGTTTTGGGTGTTTATGGTTTGAGTGGGTTGTGGGTTGATGATGAGAGGTTGGGGTTTCCTTGGTTTAACATTCCTTGTAGAATAGTGGACTGGCATGGAGGAATGTAAGTTTGAGGTCCCATTTGATTTTGCATGATGTGGGGGACCAATGGAAAGGATGATGATGGTGCCATTTGGTATTGTGATGACAATGGAACATTAGGACCTTGAATCACTTGATTGAAGAGGTTCCCTTGACCGATGTGTCGAGGGTTCTCCTCTTGTATTTGAGGGGGGACTAAGGTATTACCTTGGTTGATGGGGTTCATGATCAAGGTGTTGTTTGGATTGGGATTTATTATGGATGGGTTTGATTTGTTGTGAGGATTGGATTGATTAGAGTGGGTGACCACTTGTTTCGACGTGTCAATGGGATTATTGGAGCCACTTGTTAAGGGTGGACCTTACGTTTCTTGAATTATGGTGTTAAAAAATTTCCCTTGTGATCCCACTTGAGATATTTGGTTCACATTACCTATGTAACGTTTTTCTCATTTTGGGTACTTGTGGTGATGGATGAAGATGGTTGTGCTCGAAATGTTGAGGTTGTCATGGTATTATGAAATATAAGGTGTTTGTGTGGGTGTAGAGGGTGTTCTAGAATGGTGGTGGAAGATTGAGGTGGGTCACCAAATGTTGGTGTCCATGTGGTAATTTGGGGAAGGTTGGTGTTTTGGGTACCCAAAAGTGTGTTGCTTCCTAAAGGAAGGGTGTGACCAAAGTCCTTAGTAGGACTAGTTGCAAGACTAGGAGTTTGTGTTTGACTTGGCACAAAGTATGCAGTTGGTTGATTCATAGATTGGATTAATCCTTGTGTCATGTTTTGCACAATAAAGGTTGGAGCCACATTTTCTAAGGTTTGATGAGTTTGTTTGTACTTAATGATTTTTTCCTTAGTGAGCTCAAGCGGGTTGTTTGTAACATCTTCTACCTCATATGGTCCTGATGGATTTTAGGGCTGTTGTGAGGGGGTAGAATGGCTCCTTGGATTGAATTCTTGTGGGTTTGGATCACTTGTAGTGTATGTAGTTTTGGCTTGTTCCATATTTCTCTTGTATTGTGATCTTATTGTAACCATAAATTGTGGGTCACCTATGGGAGAGTTATGTTGAGATTTGTAAAGTTTAAACTCTCTAGTTGACTCAAATTTTGGCAAGAGGGAAACTCTAAATAGTTTTGGACCAATGGTGGAAGTGGATGATGAAAAGGGTGAATGATATGGGTGATGATATTTTTAAAATCTTGGACAACACTTTTAGACAAAGAGATTTGATGTTTTGATGAAAGGTGTTTAATGAACTTGTAAATCTTAAAGGTAGGCTTGTGACATTTAAGATAAACTTCTCCACAAAATGTGATATCCAACTCAACTAAGTGCATGGAAAAGGATCCATTTCACACACAACATAGCTTAGTTAGTGGATTGAGTTGATGATTTGTCTAAGTCTAAAAATTGTTGGTGTGTCCAAAAGTTTGTAAAGTTTAGTGAAGTGAAATGTGAAATATGATAAAGGGTGGATGAAATGTTTTGAACCAATAATGTTAACCTAGAGTGAACCTTTGTTTGCAAGACCAAGGTAGTGAGAAAAATGTTTTACCCTATGAGTAACTCAAACCCAAAAAGATCAATGATTTTAAATACTAGGTTCAAATTGGATATGCAAGTTCGGTTAATTCCTCAAAAGGTGAGTATAAAAATTTCTTATCAAGATCTCCCGGTTGTGGTAAGTCTTCAAAATGCGCCACTTGATAGACTTTGAACTATGATGCCTATTTTTGAAGAGGCAGAATGTGGATCTTCATTTAAGGACTTTGGTCTTGCGAGAGATCATGAAGAAAAGCACATGTGTGGGGTTTAATCATGATTTAATCTTAATTAATGACTTGATTTTACCACATCCACTTGTCTTGCTTAAGTTTCAAACTAAATGTCTATGTCTAAGCAATTTTTTTCCCACAAAGTCCATTATGTGAAAATTAAGGAGCTAAGGTCATAGTTTCCCTAAGTTGACTTTGAAAAGTATGAATTAAGATATGAGTTCAAATATTTAGAAGCCTCTAGGGATAAAATCCTTAGGGACAATCATTAATATTGGACTCTTTCAAAGTTATTCACACATTTCAAAGGAGTTTGAATTTTGATGATTGTTCAATGTTTGTTTCAATGTTTTGGAACCAAGCAATGTGTTAAACTGACTTACAAGAAATAACATTCTGAGCTCAAATGGTATGTTTTTCTTAGTAGGCTTGCCTCATGCTCTTCATAGTAGAAGAGACAATTTTACATGTAATTGAGGAAAGAGTGTGGAGGTATGTTAAGAGTGAATTCTTAACCTCTATACTTTAACCAAAATCGAACATGGCAAGTAACTTCTTGGAAATAAATTCCAATGCACTACTTTGATAAACTCTTTGGATGGACAAATTGGCCACTACAAACAAGGTTCTTAATGATAGAATTTTTGGGGTAACCTAGTGTCTACACATGTGGAAATTCACTCAATTAAGAGGCCTCCCAACTCTTAGAAATATCTAAGGGTTTTTATGTATCTCACAGATACTAAGGGAAACTTTCATTGGCGTAGAACATCCACACCAGGTGGTTAATTACTTTCATCACACCAATTATTTATATAGCATACCGAAATGAAATTATTGCTTGGGTCGTTCCCTCTCATAAATTGGGAGGCAGGCCCTCTATAGGTAAAACATGGTGCAAAACTCAAGATGTACTTTGAGTAAGCAAAAAGAAAAAGTATACAAGAGTGTTTCTCTTCACTCAAGATCGCACAAAGCACAAGGGGAGTGGATACACACTACAAGTATAATCAAGTGAAGAAATTACTCATTCATTTCAACCTTGAGAAGCACAATTATTTCATTTTAAGCACCAAATGGAAGTGTTTGATTGTCTTGTTCAATTTTAAACCGATATTTGCAAAATGAGGGTATGTGGGTCCAATTTTAATTTTTAAAGTTAATTTTAAACCCAATGGAAGTTTAGTTGGTACTAAAACATAAATTAAAGAATCATATAATAGGTTATAATTGCCCCACAAGTGTAAAAACACTTGTTATAGTGTATGGTCAAATGATAGCATGCTCCTTCACTTCAAGTTTTATTGTTCAAATCTACAAAACCAGTTAGCCTAAAAAACAAAAACCATATGTTAGTGACACGTTAGAGATCATATGAAATCAAAATTTTAAAGCACATTTCAAAATTGAGTCTTTGTTTTATTTACCAATAAAAGTGTCACTGAAATCAATTGTGTCGCTAAATTTATAAAATGTGTCATTGTATAGCAACGCATATTAGGTGTGTCGCTCTAGTGAAGATCATGTGTGTTGCTCTGCAATAAAACAATGACATAAATTTCATCACTATAATGAAAATAATCATGTCAATAAAAATCACTTTAGCGTTGCTATTTAAAATATGCGGTGACGAAATTAAATCATGCGTCATTGAATTAATTATGTGTCACAGTATTCAAACCAAAGTGCGTTGTTGCATCTACAAACACAAGAAAACAAGAATCAAAAGAGAAATTCATCAAATTTGATCAGTATAGCCATCCTTCTAGTGCTAAAATGTGACCAATGTCATAGTGTGAACTAAATGCAATAGATCCAAATGAATTTGAACCCTATTTAATCCCATAAGCATTGATCCCAATAAGATATTCAAACTTACGAAGAACCAGAAAACATAATAGAAACCTATTCTAGGACATCAAATCTCATCTTATTGGGGGAGTGGTGTCGCATTAATGTGGAATGGTGATCTTTCCCAATCCCTTGGATAATGTCAACTTTTTTCAATCAATTTTATTGAAGAAAACTGATGAAACCGATGAGATATGAACAAAACATGATATAAAACTAGTTTAACTTGATGAGATGATTGCTAAATGCTTGAATGCTTGATAAAATGAATGAAATCTATGCTAGATGTAAATAAGGTTCAAAGCTACAAGCCATAAATATGAATTTATGTTGAAATGTATGCAAACTAAGCTAATATAGAATCCATTAATGGATGCTTAAGCTAAATGGATGAAGCTTTAATCTAAAATGCTATCAAATATGAAACATGCAAATGAGTATGAATTTCAACAACACAAGTTTGCTATCAAAATATGGATCCATTTCTCTCCAAATAATGATGCATTTATAGGAAAGCAAATGAAAAATCAAGGGCCCAGATCAATTTGGTCAATCAATGGTAAAGATGAAAAAGGAGGGTGAAACATGGATTGAAGATTCTCATTAATGGATGAGAATCAAAGATCACATGGATCAAGAAAAGATCAAGGGATAAGAATGATTCAAACAAACACACTTTGAAACAACTTTGAAAGTTTGTTACAGAGTTTTTTTGAAAGAAATCATTCCAATTTTGGAGCCAAATAGGAGAATATTCCTTTCCCTATGCAAGTGGATGGAGGGAAATTAGCAATTTAGTTAATTAAAACTAAATTTGAATTTGAAAAATGAGGAATAATATGATATTCATTAAATAATTGATTTAATGAAAAGGAGGATGCAATATGATATTTAATTAAATAGCTTAGGGTTATTTAATTAAATAAGAGGATTTTAGGGTTTGAATTAAATAATTTTTATTATTTAATTAAATAGGGTGAAATGTTAGCGTGAGAGGGGGTGAATTAACCCAATTAGGTCAATTAGATTAATAGGTGAAAATGAGACACTTGATTAAATAACTAGGTTATTTTAATCAATCAAGCGAAAAGAGGATGGATTTTAGGATGAAACAATGTTAATATATTGGATTCAAGTGTGTATATCATTCAGGACATTTTTAAGTGTCTACAAAATGTACCTATAGAAAAACTTTGAATATTATGTGTTTCAACAATATGAACTTCTCTTAAGGTCCAAAAGAAACATGAACCTCTTCTCATTATTGTTTCCATTAATTACAAAATAATCAAATGTACTCTTATTGATAATGGTTTGTGTCTCAACATGTGTGTTTTAGGTATGTTGAACCGTTTAATATATAAATGTCTTGTATTTCTCCTATATTTGTAAATTTGATAATGTAGGAAGGAAAGCTCTTGGAATGATATTGTTTCCTATTGAGTTAGACCTTATTACATTTCCCACTATGGTATATTTGATAACAAAGCTTTATCATATAATATTATCCTTTGTAGACCATGGATTCACATCATGTGTACAATTCTATCTAGTATGCACCAGTCTATTAAATTCATTCATAATGGTGAAGCATAAAAAATCAAGGGTGATATTACCCCTTTCAATATTGTCAACAAGATTAAATGGGTTATGTGAATCTTTCTTATTCTCTTTGTAATTATATACCACATTCTTAAACACCATCATCACCCTCTATTGATGATCTTGTGCCTTCTTCTTTAAATACATGTCTTGATACAATTGTGGCTCCTTAGATTTCATAGCCTATTACCCTAATGAATATAAAATTGACCTTTCTAAATTTAATATTCCTACATTTAATAAGGATCCACATTCTCATGCTAGAATTGATCCTTCTTCTAGAAATTTTATTACTCCTCCCACTTGTGCATATACCTCTCATTTAACCAAGACTAGTGATGTTGTTTCTCCTCTTTTTAATTTATTGACATGTTATGAGCCTATATTCAAAATTATTTCTAAACACAAAGACCATGAAAATGGTTTTGGGTGCATGGAACAAGGAATTAAGGTCCTTATAGAACTTACGCTACACTATTCTATAATGGATTTAGGTTACTAGCCTTCTTTATCTACATCCACTCCTTGATTATATGATGTTCCTATGATTTCTTCTTTTTGAAACTTTCACCTTTCTCCACATTAGAAAGGGTTGCTTCCCACTCCATCTATTTATTCTAAACACATTCAAAATATTCAATCTTCTTTTCCATCTAAACAAGAGTCTATCACATTTAAAATTTTATTGTTTCCAAAATACATATAGTTGAGGCTCTATATTTGAATCCAATTTTCTTTAGTTTCTTTTTGTAATCAAGAAAAAAATCTAATTGTTTCATCGTAGGAAGTGATGTCTATGTCTTCTAAAGCTTAGTGATACTTCAAAGGTAAGCATTTCAATAATATAAGAGAGAGAGAGAGAGAGAGAGAGATAGAGTCTCTTTTGGGGTTTAATATCTACTAGTATATTTTGTCTCAATTTGATGAAACACATGAAAAAAGATAGGCAGTCTCTCTAGGATCAATTAAAATTTGGGACTATTAATTGATCAATTTTTAATCATCTTTGGTTGTTCAAAAACATTGCTCTAACTACTCTTCAATTTTATTCCATTGAGAGATGGATTTTGAGTGTAAGTTTATGAAATTTCTATAGGCTTTACCCTTGAGGGTTTGACAAAATAATCCAAGAGAGGATTTTTCTTTAAAAAAATTAATGGCAACAAAAATTAACTTTAATAATTCTAAGTTATCATTCAATGACTCTTTGACCTCACCCAAGAATTTAGGAACTTCTTGTCATTGTAAAGAATGAAACTTAATGAGATTTTTCCCTACATCAATAGTATTGTCTCTCATCCAAGGATTTTGATTATCCTCTCCAACAAAATAGTTATCTTCATTTATAAAATTCATATAATTTCTATCACCTTACTAAAATATGAAGAGATTAGCCAACTAGGAAGAATCCACATTCAATAAATATTCCAACTATTTATTTTTGTTTAAAGGATATAGAATCCTACGTTTGATTAAGTGTTTCTATTTTAGGGATTTTATCCATCCTCTTCATTTTTTTGTTTTTATTAACAATGTATTGTTGGGTTTGAACGTGTGATTGATTACATGCAACATTTTCAAAGGATTTTGTTTTTTTCTTCTTCTTCTAGGATGTCGATTGTTACAAAAAAATCCTAAAGAGTTTCCCTTTCAAACTAGAAAAATTCCCTAGGGCATGAAGCAAGATTATATTGCTCTAACTGAAGAGTGATATTGGGTTGATGAACTAGTGTAACACCATTTCTAGATATACTCGTTGAAAATGAATCAGGTGCAACTAGGTGAAAAAAGTGAAATAAATACCCAATGGAGTTGTTATTACAATTTTTACTTTACGCTACCGATGGGACCCTCTATTTTTGATTTCAGATGTCTCTTGGACCTTTGGTTTTTATTGGATTTGTCCTTTCAGGGTCTTGGGATGTTGGTCTTGCTTACCTTGGTCTTGCACTGAAGGTTGAATCGATCAAACTTGGCTTTTGATGGAAGTTCAGGTTTTGACCTGGGTCCAGGATTTTCTGGCTCACTTGGATTTTTCCGGATCCTGGTTCATCATCTGTCAATGTCGGATTTTCCAGAGTTCGGGTTTCTGGTCAAATATGGGATTTTTCGGCTCACGCAGATTTTCCCGGACTTCGTCGGAGTCCCGAAGGGGTGCGTCGTCTGTGGAATTCATGCTCACCAGGATAGTCCGGCTGGCTTGGATTCTTTCAAAATTCCATTTCGACCTCGGGTTTCCGGATTTCCTCAATATGTCTTATCGGTCATTAATGCTTGAGGTACATCTTCTCTGGCATGAGTGTGGATGAATTTAAGGTCTTTTGGCACTCTTCCTGATTTCATTATTCATTTTCTATTTTCTCTAGCGCTTGAGTTTGTTCTTTTGAGCTTTGGTCGTTGGATTTGGTCTACTCGTGTATGGATTCCTTGGGCGTTTGTGTTGATATTATCGCCATAGGGCACCCTGATTCGTAGTGATCGCCTTGGGCTTGAGGTTTGGTCAGATTTAATCCATGGTAAGTCATTGTTGACTTCTCCTATTGTTTTGCGTGTGTGATTGAATCTTTCAGGTTGTTGATGATTATTTGGGTTGGCCCTTCTTGTTTTCATGGTTACATATTTATCAAATTAGGGTTTGAACTCACCTTTCCATGGGTTTTAATGCCTGCACTATGCATCCCTTTGTTATCAATTGAATGTTGGGTATACCCCTGTGTTAGGGCGTTGCCTTGTTGGTGCGTCATCTGGTATAATTTGTGAGGGTAGGGTTTCAGTATGTCTGCCCAAGGTTGTTAAGTTTGGTGGAGTTGTCATGACCCTCTTGTCCTGTGTCTGGCTCTACCTTGTTCGCAGCACTTGAGACCCAGGTGTGCCCTAGTTTAATCATTTTGAGGGAGAGTGCCTGAATTTTGAGCTTGCTCTAACTCTCATGGTGGAGGTTTGGCTGTTAACATTAGGGCATCATTATTTCATCGCAAGGATCAACCATTTGAGAGTTTTGGGAATTTAAATTTAGGTACAATCAAAATTTGGCTTATTGGGGTTGAGTTCATGTTCATCGGATTCCAATAGGGGGCTTGTATGATCACTTGATTAACGGTCTGCACATCAAACGATCGTTGGGTTTCCTAGGTGTCCGTGGAATTTCTGTGCACCCAGATTTTCCTGGATTTTGCCTTTTCCCTGGAGTATGATGAGTTCCCAGAATTTCAAGCTATCCGCAGAAATCCGAACTATCTGGATTTTGCCAGTTTTCTGCCTGGTTCCACTTGATTTTTGATTTTCGAAATTGGGATAATGAATCGAATATTGGATAATGATTTCTTGTTGTTTAATGGGTGAATCTTATGATAATCATGCATTTATTTTGTCCATATTGATGATTTATTTGATGAAATGATGTTTTGGCTAC